>CAXKVX010004872.1:0-22003 GCA_964058865.1 Eleocharis quinqueflora
ACCAAGATCGAAAGATAGTCCATTTCACAATTGTTCAATAACGTTCAGTCCATTTTGTCCATGAACTGTTCTGTCCGTTAGCAGCCCTAATCGAGATCAATACAATTGCTCAGAATTTGCACATGTTGGTCGGTTGCATGCAGCGGCGGATTTAGAATTTCTGTCAGAGAGGAGCAAGATCTATTATTTTTTTTCAGAAAGGAGCAAAATGATGCACATTTTTAAATATACATGATTTATTTTGCAAAAAAATTTAACAAATCGTACAAATACACAAGCTTATTTTGCAAAAAAAAGTTCCAAAATGGAACGGTTGCCTCTCTCTGACCTCATGTAGCTCCGTCCCTGGTTGCATGACAATATTCTTTCCAGAAAATAAGTAATCACTACTTGATAATTGAGCGTGCTGCAATACCAGAACTCATGTCCTGATACTTGTATATACTTCTTGCTTAAATTAAGAAAATCTCGAAGCCAATTGCAAGACCAAAAGTATCATATATAGTCTATTTTGCTTTTGATGCTAATATTTTTTTTAATGAAAAAGTATTTTTTTTAGATTCCAAATATGGACAGATTAGTTTCTTTTCTTCATAATTAACTGTTTTTCTTGTTAATTAGTAGCTTTAACTAATTCGGTCCCGCTAAGAAGTGGATCGAAGAATTTTTTGTCGTTTTTTAACGAGCCATTTGACTGTATTTTCGAATAACAAAAAATTGACAAACATAAATAGTTTTAGATATATCATCAACATGCATCATCCCTAGAAACTGGAACATTTTCTTTGCTAATTCACTGATGATAAGATAATTATGAAAGCAAATGTAAGGAAAGCAGAGATTTAGGGATTTAAAGTAATGATAAATCGCCCAGTAATGATAAACCAGAGATTTCAATGTAGTTGTATCAAAACAAGCTGTGTGAATTCTGCCTCAGGATGTGGAAGCTGTACCTTTGCAGCTAGACTTAATTAATACATGCAGAAGAGGAGGTCGACATGCTGAAAGAGTGAAAGCTTTGGACTAAATTGAAGTAGAAACTCAAGCAATTAATGCAATTTGTGCAAGTTATGATCTTCCGATTTTAATTTTTAAAATGTTCTAGGTGCCTTTTGAGATTGTGCTTCTGAATATTTTGTGAGAATAGTTGTTGTAAGTTTGCTGGTAAAATAATTTAGTTGTAATTTTAATTATGTTTTCTGTTCTGATCCAGAGGCAATGATGTAGAGCCATCTGTATACAAAGGTAAAGCAACGCTGGTACCAGTTGTTGGCACCCTTTCCTGAACTCTTGTGTTTCAGGCGGGGTATTTTCTTCATTTAAAAAAAAGAATAAATAAGAATGATACCGTAATCGTACCAGTAAATTAACAGCAGCGGCAAATGCTCACCAAGTAATAAACCATTCTTATAAAATTTCAAAATTAAAATGGACCGCAAGAAAATGAAATAATAATTAATAAAATAAAGAATAAATAGATATTACACAATTACACAATGGAGCAAGACCGAATTCATTATGCTCGGAGCTCAAATTGCTTAATAATTAATTAAGCCTGAAAACCACCAACTAAGCTAGGAGGCAACTGAACCCTTTCCCAAGAAGGATTGTAATTGGTTTTACAGATCTCATTTTCAAGCAACTCCATCTGCATCTCTAGTTCCCTCAGTCTTTGGTTCATCCTCTGAAGTCTCTTCGCTGCCTCCTCATCTGTCAGTATATTAATTATCAGTTCAGTAACTCAATATGATACAATCTGAAGTTCTACTACTTGTTGCGTTGTCTTTTCTTTTAAGGAGATAACATACCAAGTTGCGAAATGAACTCGGAGATGAACACAACATCACCACCATTGTTATCGGAAGAGATGGGAGTAGTTCCATTATGTGAAACTGTGCCTCCATGTGTTGCCATGACACCCTGTGCTTCCATTTGATGTAGCAGAGAAGAGAATCTGATGAATCCTTTAATAAAGGGTTCTACTTGAATCCTCTCTTCAGTGACTTTTCTCTTCAAGGGTTCTTTTATAAAGAAACCAAGAGACAGCTTCGGATTAAAATAACGATGGATGCACTCCTATGAGTTATGATTGGATAATAATAATAAATAAAATATTTTTCACAATTTACTTTATCTATAAAGGATACGAAGTATCGTTTACTTGTATGCATATCCATTGGATTAAACAAAAAAAGTATCTTACATGGACTCACTTGCGGATCCAAATGAACAAAATGACGTGCAATGAGACGGACAAGATCTTCTACTGCACGGCACACACGCAATTAAGATCGTTGCTTTGAGATTCGTGCTCAGCAAATTTATAAAATTCAACCTTTGAAATTAAATTTGAGCCGATCGTACTGTGCAATACAAAAAATCTGAATCGTTCACTGAATCTTACGCGGTAGATGAGCCATACCAGCAATGTCACCCAAACAAGAGTTAATGCTTAAATGTGTTGAAGATATTTTATACATTATACATGCCTTTCTCTTAAAAGAATTATGTCCCAAGTCCATATATCTATGCAAATTATTTCATTATGACCCCATACTGATTAATCTGATCCGAATCAGATAATTCACAACTCGATGAAGCTACCACTACATCAAAAATCATTTTTATTTCCGTTTTTTTTTGTTTTTATTGCCGGCGTAGTAGAAGGGGTACTATAAGTATTAGCAATCAGTGATAATACCTTAACTTTATCACTAGTTTTTTACTAATAACCGATCACTTTTATCACCGGTTGTTACTAAAAACGGTGATAAAGGTCAAATAAAAAAGTCAAAAAAACTGTACGTTCTGCAACCTAACAGCTGGTTGCAGAACGTACAGCTTTTGACAGTTGTCAAATCGCAGATTTCAAAATTTCAAATTTCAAATTTAAATTTCGAAATTTAATTTAAAAATAAGAAATAAAAGATCTAAAGTAATAAATAGAAAAATAACAACAAAATAGAAGAGAAATAGAAAAAAAATAAAATAAGAAACTATCCGAAGTGATATACATAAATTCGAAATTGGATCCAGCTCGATTTGAAACAATTCGTGACCTAAACAGAAATGACACCTAAGAATTTAAAACTTGACTCGATCTGACTTGAAACGAGCCGTAAACGATATTTTAGAATGAAAAAAATGACGTTGTCCAATACAATCCGTTACTCGAAAAAACTGACTAGATAACATGATATCTTACCATATCTAATAGCCGAAAAAATTGACACTATCCGATCCGTAACAAGTTGCTGATATTTATACTATACGGCTATACTGGTATATATATGTATTCAGGGTTCTTGTGCATTGTCTGTGTTCACAAAGATCAATTATTATTTTCGAAATTATGTAGGTGAATATATCTGATGTGGGCTTATCTAAAGCTTTTAATCTGATTGGCTAGATCTTTCTTTGGGAGTACCATCCAATCAACACCAAGTAGCGTGGTTGCCTTGTTGGTGTTGCGCCACATGAGGAAGAGGCTCAACCTTCTAGAAAGTCTTGTTCACTGTGGCTCCCGTTTCCCAAAGCAATGCATCCTCATTGTAAAATATGTATATATATAAATTGAGGCAGCTGACTACCACGGGACCTCAGTTATTTTGTATCTAGTTCAATCGGTGGGCACTTGTATATATGTTCCTGTATTGGTTGACAGCTTAACATAACAGAATACTGGTAATGTATCGATAATATATATAAACATAATAGTACCGGTAATGTTGCAGGTCCCTATATGCTATATGCTATCATGGTCACGACATACTGTGATAGTATCATATATGTTTTTTTGGTTGAAAGATAATTGTAATATCTGATTTGAAATTTTGAATACACCATGATTTCTTAAGTGTTTCAAATAATTATGTGTATTTGTAACACCAGTTGATGATTTTATAAATAATTCGACAAACTTTTAAAATTTGTGATTTGAATATAATATATATGACACTACGACAGAAATCACTTGTTATACCGGCCTTCTAACGCCTATTATAGCGAACTAGTTGCCGGTATAACAGGGGGCTGCTATAGGTATAAATAACTCACTATAACAGATACAAGCTATTATAGCGGACTTTTAGTTGGATTCGCTATAATAAAGATCTACTATAGCGAATAAAAGGGACAAGCCGCTATAATAGCTTTGGTCTTTTATAGCGGAGTTTAGGGAGAAGCCGCTATAACAGAGGAGCTGTTATAGCAGGTTTCTTACAAAACCCGCTATAATAGATTGAAAATAATATATAAAAAAATCTGAGTTGTTATAGCGGATTGTTTAAAAAGTCCACTGTTAATATTATATATTTTTAAATGTAGCTGATTTTCTGTGACTAGCACCCAATTGCTAGTCATACAAATGTATCAATATATCAATCAAACACATCAATACACAATTAATTTCACATAATACACAAATAAACATATCAATATATATCAACATATATAAGCAAACTAAAATCTCACATATATACCGTACAAATGTCACATACAAACATCACATTAATACAACAAAATATCGATACAAACATCAAATAAGACATCTATATCGTACAACAACTCACAAGAAATAACTCATATAATCACAAAGTATTTCGTTTACTTTGTTGATCTCGCTATCGGGCACTGACAAAGGATATGGCTCGAGCTCCTAAAAACACATCAAAATAAAATTCAATCATTATTGATTTTGCAGATGCATACATATAAATACAAATATGTACATAAATTATTAGAGAATAAATTGCGCACGTGTAACTTCAGCGATCTCAAACTCGAGACATCGTTGTAACACGTCGCAAGGTAAAACATCGCCCGCATGACATAATATCTGCAAATCCAGCCATTGGATTGCGGATGACTCTACAAATTTTAGAAATAAACAAAATAAATATGTAAGTGATGAAGTTTATTAAATCATAGCGAGATAATGTTTAGATTTTAGAGTTTATAGTTTTGTGTTTAGAGTTCACAAAAGAAATTCTAAACCTGATAACTTTAGTGATTAACCTTAAACAATGAATCTTCTAAATCTTAAACTCTAAAACCCTAAACCTAACCTATACTCTAAACCCTAAATCTAACATACTTACATTCTAATTCCTAAACCTTACATTTCGAAGGAAATAAGCTCCAATTTGAGATGAAATATAGAATACTTACTTTTACAACTCTGATCTCGAATTTTGTACTCTTGCTCGAACCTTTTGATTGATAATATTGCCGCAACGACCTGTACAAATGTATACAAGTCCAAATAAATATAATGAATAATTAAAATAAAATTGTTAAAAATAATAGCAAAGAAAACTTACGCATTCAATGCCCTAATGATTTCGAGCATGTTGCCAGTTTTGTTTTGCGAATCAATCTCATAAATCGTTGCCGATGAGATTTGTAAAACCAAGAGATACCAGTGATTGCTACAATTCACATTTAATGAAGTTAGTATGAATTCATATGAAGTGATTGAATTATAAAAAATTAATTATGCTAACCGTTCGATATACGGCAAAAATATCATGGATTTTGGGTCCTCAATTGTAATGAAGAAGTTCGTAATGTAATTGACTGTGGTGGCGTAGTTCTCAATTACACTTGTTCTCGAACACGAGGCGGGATCAAGAAAAAGAAACTCCGAGTCCAACCCAAATTTCCAGAGATAATGTGAAAGATACATGTGTTTATAAATACATATTGGAATTATATATGTACTAAGTATTAACTATAATGTAATTGCATATAAATTAAATTGAAAGATTCTCACTTGCACCATATCTGAATAATCGAGACACTTAGCCATGAAATGGGGAAGAAAGGTGTTGGCGCGCTCTGAAATAGACCTAAAACCTATTATAGCGGCCTTTATACCAACCCGCTATAAAATATCTCCCTATTATAGAGGACGTGGGTTGTCATCCGCTATAATAGAAGGTGCTATTATAGCGGCCTTTTATAAGGGTCCGCTATAATAGGGTTGGAGATAAATTTCGGAAGCTGTAACAGCGGCATGCTGCTCACAGCCGCTATAATAGCTTCACAGATAATTTCTGAAATGCCACTCTGGAGCTATTATAGCGGCATTCCTCTACATCCGCTATAATAGGGGGGACTATAATAGCCCCTTTCTGTGGTAGTGTGAGCGAGGCTATAATGCATTATAAAGTATATCTCATCCATATTTTACATTCGTATTTTAAATTTCGAAGTTTGACGGTCGATCCAAATCGTTGAACATGATGTATTGGTGATCAAATTTTATAATTTTCAAATGTTTTGACTATTTTTTCGAGATGTAAAAAAATCATATCTATTGAATGATTCTGAAATCATTAATTCAACAAACTTTTTTTTTTTTTTTTTTTTGAGGAAAAAATTCAACAAACTTTCAAATCTAAAAAAAATCATAAAACAATTCCAATATAGTAACATATCAAAATTTGTGTAATAAATAATATTTTTACAATATTCATTGAAGGTATTAAAAATAGTGTATTATACGTAGAATCGGACAAATTCAAAAATATTTTTCGTGATAAAGATATGAATCAAGATCTTGTAATTTTAAATATTAACAAAATTATCGAACTGCAAAACATGCATCTTCCAACACGATATATATTGTCTTTAATTAAAAAAATAATTCGAGAGGTGCCGCAAAACAAAAACAACACGGTTCGCAACCAGGTTAATGTGGATCTATAGTAAAGCTCGCGTAATTTATTTGATTATTTTAGCTGATAACGACATGCAAAGTTAAGCTCACAAAGATTGTTCGATGAATTTTGTCCCCTCTTTTATATTATATTTTTAGAGTAAGGCTATGGTGTTCTGCAAAGCACGTGCTTTGCAATTGTGGACCATTAAATCTTCGAATATCATGTTGACACGAATCACAAAACGTGATTCAATGATTCACAATTACAAAACACGTGCTTTGCGGAACACCATAGCCTCACTCTATATTTTTATATATTATATAACCAAGTTACATAAGCTATGCGAATTCAAGTTCAATGAATCAGGGCAAGCGGATAAGGAGCTTTGCACCGAGTTTTTTTTTTTTGAGGAAGGCTTGGAGCTACCAAATTTTCATTGAAAATATAGAAAAATATTTATAAGAGTAAAAAAAAAAACTAAAAAAGAAAGAAAAATAAAATATTTATAGAAAGGAAAATTAGAAGCAAAGATGAAAGAAGTTGTCGTTGTACTCATCGGTAATCATCATGTCGTGGTGGAGAGTTGTTGTCGTGGTCATTTCCCGTCGAGTGGATCCGATGTAGCGGAGGCGACAACGGCTAGATCTAAATCCTAGATTTAGAAACGAGGTGTGACGGCGTGCGGTGACAAAGCGGATCTGAATCGAGAGGTCGACTGGAGGGCAAGGCGGAGGCGTGGTGCCAATCTGCAGCGAGACGTCGAAGCGAATCTGAATCGAGGGGTCGACTATAGGGCTAGGCGGAAGCAGATCGGAAGCAAAAACAGGACAGATCAGAAGCGAGGTCAATCTATAGCGAGACGTCGGGGTGGATCTAGAGCGAGACGGTTGGATGGAGGGCGAAGCAGAGGCAGGTGTGATATGTCGGTTGTCGGTCGTCGGTGGCGGTAACGAGGTGAGACAACTCCGATTTGTTTTTCAACAATAACAAAAAAGTGAACATGAAAAAAAAGAAAATAGTAGAGGAGGATGCAAAAGAGGAAGGGAGACGAAGAGGCGAGAGGAGGCGGTGGCGCCGGCCTCTTCCGCCGGCCTGCTCGCTTAAGATTTGAGTTTCAGTTTTCTCTCATGTGATGAGTTTTTTTCTCTCTTCAGCGAGAGAGCTTGCACCAGCGTTTTAAAAAATAATTTAGAAATAGAGGTCACCGTGTAACTAATACTATTACTAAATCTTTAGATTTGCCTCCTCCATCAAGTAAAATAAATAAAAAAATTCACCGTCCCACTACGAAGGTCACGTACCGCTAAATAAGTTAAATGGTGCGATTAGTTGCGAATAACGTATTATTGACTTATTGTACACGAGATGTTGATGTTTTGGAGGTAAATGAATTTGTGTCAATCGAAATCACGTGCATGATACTAGAAAGTACCAAATAAAAACTACAATTTAATAGTTTTCGTCAAAATATTTCTCAAAAGATTTCTGAAGAAGCAATTAAGCTCACTTGAGGAATTAGAGTGTATTTATGAGTAAAATTATAGTGCGTGGGAGCACCAAACTTCAGCGCCCGCGACAATATATCTTGAATTTCAAAGCTCGCAATAATATATCTTGAATTTCAAAATGCGAATTATTGAAAGTGTTGTTCATACTAAAATCTACTTAGCCGCTAAATTTTTTTATTTTAGAATTTTTTACTAATTTATGCTTTGAGAATGCATTGATCTAACGATTACATGCCTCTCTAATTTAATGCATTTTTCATTCATCCGATAAAAAATAAAAGCAATTGAAAATTAATTTTTTTTTATCCCTAAATAGATTTTAGCATGAACAACATTTCCAATGATTTGAATTGACTGTTTGCATTTTGAAATTTGAGATATTTAATCGCAAGCACTGTAGCCTCACTCTCTACTTATTTGTTAGTAATATTTGTTAAAGTATATCTTATATATTTCATCAATATCCGTTTAAAACAATTTTGATATTGAATTTTAACATCTGATTAATGACATGCATGCAGATTTCAATATGATTGTAGTACTATTTGTTATGGAATCATTTCACAATTCATATACATTCTTAACCGTGTGTCATGTATAATTTAGCAAGCGTAATGCCCCACGCCAGCAAATAATAATGTCAAAATTAATATAAAAAACAATAGTTTTTTTAGAGAAAGTGATTGTTCCAGCCTAACATGTACATCATGGATAAAAGTGTGTGTATTTAGATCCGTCTAGCATGCGAAACGATCACGAAAGATGGTAATTGCGTTAATTGTTTTGTTTAATGAACGATCAAAAAATTTTGTTTCGTTAAAGAAAACCATCAAAACGATCATAATGAATTAAAACGATCAAACTTATTCCCTTCGCTTTTCATCTATATCCTCTCTCATCACACTAAAGCATTAGGAATCAGTGATGAACAATTCTAACTTTACACAAAAATCATATCTTTCATCTCCTCGTTCGAGCAATCATTCATCTCCTCTCTCATCACATTCTCTCAGCATAGCGCTTTTTTCTGAAATCAAAATAATTCTAACAATACACGGTCACAAACGAAACTACGAAACAAATGATCACGAAACAATATATTTTTGTTAATTGTTTTGTTATTTAAACACAAGAAATTTCTTTGACCTTAATAGTTAATATGTCACGAAATGAAACGAAAAACGATTAAACAACCAGTCACTGACAGCCCTACGTGTATTATAGAGGAAGGAAATGGAGGGGAGCGGGAAAAAAGGGAAAATGACTTATTTACTTTGCTTTCGAGTTTAATTTGACGAGACATTTTTTTTGGAGAATAAGCGAGATCTTTGCCCCCAAGTGACGCGATAGATAAAGTGAGTGAATAAAAATTAAGAGAGTTCTTCTTTTCGAACATATATTCGTTCTCAATTTGAAGTGTAATGAAATTCGCCACCTTCTCATTTTCATCCAATTCGACTACCAATGAAAAGAAATATGTCAACGGTAAAAAATCACTTGTCCAACGATTATGCAACTGTTGGTGTCTAAGGGATTGATTAATCGTATAAAAACTGTTGGCAAATGGGTGTAGCCAAAGAAAAATAAATAATTTAATATTTGAAATAAGACAATAATTATTACTAAATAACCGTTGTAATAGAATTCCTAAGGCGACAATTATTACTAAACAACTATTGTCGTAAAGTTTCTAAGACAATAGTTATTTAATAAATAATCGTTATCTTAGGTCTTGATTTTTTAAGCGTTTATAAATGGTGGCTAGCCCCAATTTTGCTAGCCAATATATACCATTAAACTGCTTATATCATCACATAAATTTTTTATTAAACATATAAATATATAAAAATATAATTAACATGATTTTCATTACAAAAACTGTCTCATTACAATCTATGGTCACAATAAAGAAAAAATGAACGAAATGAAAATAAAGCACCAAACTAGAAAAAAGACTAAAAGATAGCAGATCATCTTCATAGATGGAGGCTTTTGTTCCTTTAAGGTCCTTCCTTCCATCTGCGAGCAGATCTGCTAATAATTGTTCAGGGGCTTTCGAGTGAACATCTATAAGGAGATCTGCTCATAATAAAGTTGACACTTTTGGAGGAAATGATACAAATATTTGTCATTCAATAGCTTTCGCAAGACGCTATCAACAAAACACAGAAATACAAAAAAGTTAGTACTTTCTATTTAGTTGTCCAATGATAATGTAAACAAGCGGCATGTATGCTTTCTACGTACTTTAAAGGGTCCTTAAACTCCTGATTTTAATGTACAATATTTAGTTTTGATAAACAAGTAAGCTAAAAATCACGGTAAATGTCAAAGAAAAATAGATTAAATAATATCTTCTTTAGGATGAAGTACATGAGCTTCATCAAGTATAGGCCAACGAGATTCATCAGGTCTTCATCGAGCCACAACTTGCTCTTTAGGGTGAAATCGACATTTTGAATTTCTATCGTTGGATTTACATTCTATCAGTCCTGCTTCACCTACAAAATAGTAGAAAAAATAATTTTGATTAGTATAGTTCACCATGTCATACTATACTTTAATAATAAAATACTCATGAGAGGATGCAAGTTCACAATCACAGTGCATCGGATGATCTGAATCCAACAAAAGCGCAACAGTTCAAGACACATAACAACATATCAAAGCATCAACACACAATTACCCTAACACAGTTAAAGATATGTGCAAAATAAATACAAGCACAAACATCAAATAGCAGACACATGTCAACAGACCAGCAAGCAACAACAAATCACACAACAAACATACACAATAAAAGCAAGAACACAAAAATAGACCAGAAGACAACAACAATAAGTGTATCGACAACAACAATAATATTTAACAAAATAAAATGTTACCATAAGATAGTGAGAGGAGAAAGCGTGGCAAGAGGAGAAAAACACGACAAAAGTCGTCGGCGAGAGGAGGAAAACACGACAAGAGTCGTCGGCGAGAGGAGAAAAACACGAGATCGACGGAAGATATGAATGATCTGGCGGAGTCGATCATTCCCATTCTCTGTTGAAGGCGTCGGCAAGAGGAGAAAACTACGAGAAGATCTGAGTTTGTGTGTTTGTGTGATAGAGATCGATCAGTTAGTTGATCACCTCCACACCTCTAGCAAATCATATATTATTGAAAAACAGAAGCACATTAATTTCACTTGTAAAACATTTGAGACTTACTATGAATAAAAATGCCTAGCAGTGATGTGGCGTACATAGTGGCGCCATGTACGAAACACATCTTCTGCCATTGTTTGAATACATACAAATTAAAAATGATATCGTCTATTTCTCTATTTATCGCGAATCTTGTAAAATCTTAGGAAAAAAACTCTAACCAAAACATCCATGTATCATTTAATTAAATCAGATTGAAGATTCGTTATGAACATTTCAATTTAGAAAGTTGGACCTCCGTTTTTATCCACGAAAGAAAAAGATTGTTGACATTAGAGTACCATAAAAATCTTTACAATCAGAATTATCAATTATAACATCACATTCGTACTCGACATGGCTTTAAGCACACAAAAAAATTGAGATAGAATGGCTTAAGCAAAGATATTCCTAATGATTGTTATTATCCTCATTCTAAATATTCAACTGATTTGTTAATTACTGTTCTCTTCCTAAATATCCAAAAGATCAACACTGCAGAAACAGCATTTTTGGGACCAAATTTATGTTGGAAATGTTCACAGTCCTGCACTATATTTTCATGTATTAGAAGGATAGAAATGATAATTAGAAGAGTCTAATTGAAAAAAGATCAATCCAAAAGTGACAAAATTTAATATATGAACTAACCCCTCGAATCATAACATACAAAATGAAAAAAAAAAAATTCTGTGTACAACTAATAAAAAAATAAGCAATGAAAATATTCACAATAAGAAAAACAAAATTTATTGGAAAAACTTAGTTATATCAAAGATAGGTACGCTAGATCTACGAATCATTCCGAACCGTTTGATATTAATTTTTAGTGCAGATCTTGATGTATCGGTCTGGAGTGAGCCTGAGTAGTAGTGTACCCATCTTTGGTTACTCAAGTTTTTCCCCAAATTTATATTAGGGAAAATTTGAATAAACCAAAGATAGACACATTTGATACTCTTAATTACTCAGGACCGTTCGATTTTGATGTATCAAACGATAAAAAATGATACGGAGTATCTAAAGTATCCATTTTTGATGTACTTCAGTTTTTTCCTTTATATTATTCTAACTCAAAATTTTCTTATGCCAGAAATCCGTTGAGCAGTGATGCAGGGAATTGTGGCAATTCTATGTAGGGGTCGTAAGTGGTTTTACAGATTTCACTTTCCAGCAACTCCATTTGCATCTCTAGCTCCCTCAATCTTTGATTCATCCGTTGAAGCCTCGTTGCTGCAGCTTCATCTAATCAATACACACAATCAGTATATGAAATTAGAAGCCTGTCAAATCAATCGCGCAGTAGATTTTCTTGAAAATATAAATATTGAGAGTTTCCTTTTGACTTTGAGCGATGAGGTTTGTAAAATCAAATAGATAAATGATGGTAATTGAAATTAATTTAGAAGAATAAGTAAAAAGGGGAACATACCAAGTTGAGAAATGAACTCGGAAATGGTGACTACATCTCCATTAGTTGTAGACATGAAAGCTGTTGCATCATTATTTCTCACCAACATATCCATTACGGGCTTCTGGCAAGGCTAGAATTTTGAAGTTCAGTTTTGTTTTCTGTTCCTCTTATTGTGGTTAATTCTCTTTTCTGATTTCTGAAGTTATAGCACATCTTGGTCGTTTAAATAGGAGCCCACCATGTCGTTGAAAAGTTTGTATAACTAGTTTCTTTGTGGTTACAGGGTATATGCAACTCCATGCAACTTTTCTAGGATATGTAAGAAACATTACTTCTAATAAATTTGGTCAATTACATAGAGCATTGTTAACGTGCTATACATAGAACATAGGAAGTTTATTATGAGCCATCTGATTTGTTCAAAATTTATGCAATGCGAATTTTGAAGCCTCCGAACGACTCATATTAGCATCTTATATCCTATATATAGTAACTTACTGTTGGGCAGCTCCAATGTTGTAGCAGCGGTGAGACTGCAGGGGCCGCTAATGCTGTTCATTTTAGGAGATATGAATTCATTAAAAAATCATCTATTATTACTGTTCTTTCCTCGCCTTGAAAGTTTAACTAAAATTTTTTGAATATGTAATTTGTTGGGTCCTTAAGAAATGTATCAAAATAGATAATATGATATTTTCAATCTAATTTTCAGATTATTTAGTCCAAATCAATAAAATAGATTAAGCTATTGAATTTGTTCTAGAACTGTTGGCTTGACCTTATAGGCTTATAAGCTTTTAGTTGTGTGATTAAATTCTTGTGGTTTTTGAATAGTTGAGATAATTCAGGTGAAACAATATTATTATTATTTTTCTTTGCTTGAAATGCCCTTAGGCTGACAGGTCAAATATCAGTATTTAACCCAATTTATAAATATTTATGAGTTTACTAGGAAGATGTGGAGATCAAAATTGAAAGGATCTGAAAGCGTGTGAGATCAGTAAGTTGAGAGAAAAATACTAACCACAAATTTGTGGTTGCAAGTAAGAGATTAGTTAAGTCTGTTATCAGCCTTTTACCAGATAGAAAGCGATATGGCTTTTCTTGGGAGAGGGGATAGAATCATAGAATCATAGAAGACAGCATAGCATAGCATAGCATAGCTAGATAAGATGTAATTGTTATTAAACTAATCGAGTATTCTAGAAGGAATGCGACGGAAGGAAGTGGACTTGCAAGACTTTGTGTAATTAATTCTCTGTTATTAATTAAAAAAAAAGGTACTAGCGCTGCTTCGCCGATCATAAATTCATAATGTAATAACTAATAGGGAAAATATACAGAGTGAATAGAGTAATGACAGCACTCCACTGATTTTGTTCAATCCAATGTTCATTTGTTGTTTTGTTCAATAAATAAGAAAAATATATAGTTACATAAAAATAAATATAGTAGGTACGTCCAATTATTTTAGGCCGTTCGATTTTGATTTATAGTGTATTTTTAATGTATCTAATGATTCGAAATAATTCGAAGTACTTAATGTACCTATCATTTGATAGATGTACCCAAGTTTTTTTCAATGAATAATTGTTTTCTTTAATATATAAATTATTTGACAAAAATTTGAGTACTCCAAAAGATGGATATACTGAATATTTTTGTCAATCTGGATCATTCAATTCACCGGGAATGGTGAAAAATGATTTCTTAGAAAACCCAACAAAAGTTACAGTTAATCACTTTTCGCCAATCTCGATCAACTGAAAACACCTCAAATAGGCTAGAGCACCCAGTGTACATATCTTTTGAAGTACCCAAGTTTTCGTCAAATTATTTTGTTTAACATTTTTTTCTTTTATATATCAATATTTATGCATAAAACTATAGTACTTCAAGAAAAAGATACTTATAAAAAATATCGCTTACAATATTGAGAATGATAAATCAAAATTTAAAAGTATTTAGAATATTTTGAGTTAAGTGTGTGGAAGATCTTAGTGCTTCTAGGAGTACTATAGTTTTACTTTCCAAAAATGGGATAAAGCACTATTATCATTCCCAAATAAATATGTTTAGGAAGCTGATATATCGATTTCTTCATTGAACCATCCATCGATCCCAACAGGACTTGAGCTAAGTGTGCATGTTGTTTTTGTTATGATGCATATTATTTTTTGTATGATGCATGTTGTTTTTATTATTATGCATATAATTGACTCGACGCTCCACTAAAAAAGAAGGTTGCTAAGCTCATCGATGCGGACTGAACGAATCCAATTGCATTTAATTTGAAAATTATTCTAATTATGATGCATGTTATTTTGGTTATTATGCATGTTTTTATTATTATGCATGTAATTAACATGCAAAATAATATAAATAACATGCATAATAACATGCATAATAACAAAAATAACATGCATATTAACGAAAACATAATAATTCATAAGTATAACAAAAGAACATAATAAACATAACGTATAAATCATAAGTATTTAAACTATTATGCATGTTATTAGATACATAATAATCAAAACAATATGCATAATAACAAAAATAACTTGCATCATAAGTAAAATAAATTTTCGTCAGATTCAACTGGACGCTTTCAGTGGAGATCGATGATGAAATCGATGTTGAGATCGGCGAAACATTTTCCATATGTTTATACAAAGGTGAATTGTTAGTGTATCATCTCAATTAACTTTTGATCTTTGAGAATAACTTTTTGGTATAATGACATGCAAAAACATTATTCTCGTTGTGGGACGTTATAAGCTTGAAATTCGCTAGAGAATCACTTGTGGTTATTTAATGCTGGATGGCTGATTGCTTTTATCTAAAAAAAATATGTTTTCTGTTAAATATGAAATTTTCTTTTTCATCAAAACTAAAATTTTGTTTATCTCTATTTTAGCATTATTTGATACTCCATCCAAATTCAGTAAATATGAATTGTTGTAAAAATTGATGGTATAATGAAATAGGGTGCCGCACCGGAGCCGCACCCGCACCTGATACGCATCCGATACCGGTTTTTCTGAATATTGAAAGAATCGGAGTAACATAGCTTTCAACCTTCTTTTTGACTCCTATGTCTTCTAAATAAAATAATTTATTTGCATGTCTACTTAAATATAATTATAAGAAGATTATTTTTGACTCCTTTGTCTTCTAAATAAAATAATTTATTTGCATGTCTAGTTAAATATAATTATAAGAAGATTAAATTGTAAATACAATACTAGTAATAAATTTATTGTGGTGTTATGTCCTTTTACTTTATATCTATATCTATATTTTTCTTTATAATTAAGAATACACGTTGGAACATAGCAAGAAGCAGAAAATTCCAAGTTTTGACATAATTAGCTAATTTTCCATCTTTCTTATTGATGGTCTAATTAGAAAATAGGTTAAAATTGAATATTCATAGCGCCAGGTGCTTGACCAGAATGTGACATGAAAATGACAAAGCCTTAAATTAGTTAGGAGAACAAAATAGTGGTGTGAATCGAATATGAATATTATATTGAACGGTTCAGTTTCAGTGTGAAAATCTGATACCCATTTTGGTAAAATTTTCTTTCCGGTGAATTTATCCAACATTTAACGAAGGAGATAAGGCTCAAACCCAAAGGGACAACGCTGGTTGTCTCTTGAGCTCAAACGAGCTCAAACGAGTTATAAGAGAAGATAACAATTATATATTTTATACTTTATGTTTTCTTGATGAAGATACAAATCATTTTACTTTTAATTGTATTATATATGAGTCATATTTATTGTCCACCCGTGGGCCGTGTTTGAATGAACACCATAAAAATTACATATTTGTCAATATTTGTCAACAAAAAAAAAACATAATTGTCAGAAAATAATACCTCTCATCATACACACAGACACACACTCGTGAGACAGACTTAAACGTAAACAGATAAAAGTAAAACTTAGCGAGATTATGAAATCATTCTTTAAGTAAAACAATATATAAATTGAGCTTCCTTCTAGAAGGATATATAGTATTGTTGTAAGAGCATACGTCAGTCCCTTGGTATTTAGAAATAGACACCAGAGTTGAGATTATTCCATGTAGACAGGTCCAAGTTGTACACATTTTTATAAAAAATATTCTCTACTTTGTACTTATATATAAATTATTATTATTGTATAATAATATTTGTAAGATTCGAACGAACTAACACACTATATTTGATTGCTTTAAATAATCTTGTAGTGTTTGTCCAACAACTTCATAAATTGGCCACGTGTTAACTGTCTAGAAGGCTTTGTTGTATGAAGGACTTGTTTTTTCTGAAAAAAAAATTAAAATAGGATTGTTACAACTAGTCGACTTTGTCAAAATAAAAATTTTATATAAGTATTTAAAGAGTCCTTATTCTTAGTTTTCTGAACTGTTTGATATTGTTCTGGAGATACGACAAGAGTGAACTCAAGATAAAAGAATAAACAATATTTGTTCTCTGTTTTACAAGGATAAAATCAACAAATGACTATATGAAAACTTTCGGGAAAAAAGTTAGTCTCAATTTCTTGAGAAAACATAATCTGTATATAACAAAATTACAAATAAATCAATACTATATATAAAGCTTGCTCAGTGTCGGCGTGTTCAATTTTTCTGACACTCTGACACGTCATTTTGTTATTCAATTTGCATTGTACGTGTGTCTAAATTGTCGAACATGCGACACGTCATTAATTTCACATCATTAATTTCAATATAAATAATTAATAACATTAATTTCACGTCATTAACGTTAAGTCTTTCTCATTTCATACAAATCATCATGCTTTCGAAAGAACTTAAGAAAGATATATGATATTTATTATTATATAACTATAACTTCAGTAAAACAATGTTATTTAACAAAAAAAATGAATTTAGTATAATTACGCTGTTTATTTTTCTAATACAAAATGTTTATTCTTAAAAAAAACAAGAACGATGCAATTTCTAGTTGTACATAACTCTCTTCGGATCATTTCACAGATTCTGTATAGAGTGAGGCTATGGTGTTCCGCAAAGCACCAAACTCACTGTACTTCGCCTTCGTATCTTCGATTTCAAAGTCCAAACGACCGATCCAAACCGTTAAACTTGATCTTCATATTATATTCTTCTCGGAGACCGAATTTTAAATTTTTTTGATTTTTTTTACTATTTTTTTAAAGGGATGAAAAATTGGTTAATCTAATGATCTCTGGATCATCCGATATGAATGATTTTCGACCTCTCTAAAAAATAGTAAAAAAAATCAAAAAAATTTAAAATTCGGTCTCCAAGAAGATTTTAATATGAAGATCAAGTTCAACGGTTTGGATCGGTCGTTTGGACTTTGAAATCGAAGATACGGAGGCGAAGTACAGTGAGTTTGGTGCTTTGCGGAACACCATAGCCTCACTCTTCTGTATATAACAAAATACTGCTCACGTATAGAGACATTTTCCCTATATTGCACGAAATATTCATATTACGTTAGAAACAGATAGGCACAAAAAAATATGAAAAAAATAAAAAAAAGTATATTCAATATTGCATTTATTTCACGCATAAGAATTAAAGGAACATAACAAAACTAAAATCAATCTGAAATGCCCAGAAGATACGCCCATGAAGTAAATCAGGATCAAAAGTTAAAATTTTTTTTTTTTTGAATCAGAAAAAGAAAGTTTAAATTTCACATTCTTTTTTGCTCTTAGACAGTTTAACACCTAAAGCAGATGAATAAATTCCTTTGGTAAACTGGAGACTGGAGTCCCCTTGTTGACTGAACTAAGCACCAAACTTCAGCAGATAATACAAACTTGAATAAATGGTTGGTACCAAATAGAAATAGAATGTTTAGTCAAACACAAAACCACGTGATTTTGACTGATGCACAGCACACTCCGTCAGTACTAAACAAAATGTTTGTTCAAGGTCACCATCTCAGGCACTTGATGGAATGGGGATCTAAATTGCTGCCAATTGGCACTGAATAACACTTGTAAGGAGAGGTCTAATTTCATCGGTTGAGATTTTAGCTGTACATAACAACACTTGATAAGCAGGTACCAGAATCTAGAAATCGCACAAGCAATTTTACTTCGATACAACTACAGAAATCATAATCACAGAAAAGACAATACTATGATAAACTAAATCAAAGTACTTTCCAGTTTCCAGTACGGTGTTTTTGTCCATCATGTCTAATATGTACAGTCTTTGTTATATTTTTTTCTTCGACTTCGATTAAATGCTTTTTCCTCATTCTTTTTTCTTTTTACTGTTTCTTAGTTATATTTCCAAATGTGTAAGCCTCATAGTGAAGTTTCGACCAAGTACCAACGCAAAAGGATCACCGAAAATGGTAACGAGTTTCTAGAATAATTGGAACAATAAACAAGTTCCAAATGTCACAGAAAGTACACACAAACTACCCTACATAATACAACAGACAAATCCCAATCAGGTCCTAACTGGAAAACACTAGAAATCATGATCTTTCGATTCCGCTTTTCTCTTAGCTTGTAATGCCAATCTTGCATCCCTCTCCCTTTCAAACTCCCTATAATCAGCTCTTTGCAAAAAAGAGACCTTATCCAAGTATTGATTTGAGCTCTTTTTGTATGCATCAAGCTCATTCTCCATACCTTTATTCTCCTCTTTGAACTCCCCCCAATCTTTTTTCGTCTTGTCTAATACACTCAATTTGGGTTTCTTTTTAATTTGTTCCAGTACACTATCAAGAGCGCTGGAGGGGGCCCCTATTGATTTTGAATTTTCCTCTTCAGCTTCCTTTGAGTTGACATCTACAAGTTTCTTTACCTTGATCTCTTCTCCAGCAAAATCCCTCACCTCGGTTATCTATATTACATAGTAGCAATATTATAACTTACACATTAACGCTATAAATCAAGTACCATAACATTTATTTAAATCCAATCTCCTGGTGGAGTTTTATGTAGGATTTCTTCACCCATCATAATGCTTCGATAAAATTTCATGTCTGCCCACTGCAAAAACATAAAGTTGCATCTACAACAACAACAACAACAACAACAACAACAACAACAAAGACTTTTGTCCCAAACAAGTTGGGGTAGCTAGAAATGAAGCCCATATCAGGTTTCATCTCCATAATATTGACTGAATTTTTACGTTGGCTAGCCAAGCCTATCACAACCCTCCTTTCCGGGCTTGGAACTGGCTACGTAAAACATAGGCAGAGTTATAAAGTTGCATCTATGCCCCTCAAAAACGAGAAAAGCATCTGCAGGTTCCTAAAGATACGGACTTAAGCAACCCTGACAAAATATGATAAATGCTACAAGTGCCACTTATTTCTAGAAAGAGTGGTTTGTTAAATGGAAGAAGTGCGTTGATTGGGTTCTTATGTTCTATAGGTAGATATGATAGTTAAATTTTGAAGGGGAATACAAGTATACGCTCTGAGAACTTTTAGGGGGATGCAAGAAGTCTTCTCCTGCAAACCACTCCATTCCCATTCCCAACACAAAACACATGTGTGTGCATAAGCACAGAAAAAGAAAGGACCATTCTGAAGCCACAAGCTGCCACCACCTCTCTTTGCATTAATATTAAATCCATAATAAAACAATAGATCTAAACCATTGATCTTGTTATTCGCATGAGCATTGCAGTCCCATGTAAAATATTATGATCTTTTAGTTTGTTTGCTTGAGGTCAAGAGTTAATAAAATGAACAATAATTAACAGTAAGTCTATAATAGATTGACATTTGTGTGCTAACTTTTGGCTATGATCTGGTTCCAAAAAAGATGCATCATTGTCAAGAAGAATGAGACTAATTGTTTGAATTTACCATTTGAACTTTGAAATACTAATGAAAAAGAGAGATTATGGTAAATTGTAACAACCAAAAGGGATGACACCAAAACCCTCACCAAAGATGTACCAGCACATGAACAAATCAATGTCATTGAATGAAAAAAAGTAATACTCACTTGAATTTTCCCTTTGCCAACTTGGGAGTTTAATGCAGACTCTCTCACAGCTGCAAGTGCAGCTGCAGCCATCTGTTTCGCATCATGTCCCACACTATTTTGTACAGAATCAGAATCAGATGTCTTCTTTGAAGCCTCTGAACTATTCTCTGACAATGATTTGTTTGGTGCAAGCCCAAGTGCGACCATCCAATCCTTAAAAAAAAGATATGAACAGCCAGGAATCACTTTAAGACTCCCAAATTATCTAAAAAATATCACAAACAGCTCTGTGTAAAGAGAAACATCTGAAGGCCTATGCTCGTCAAACATAGGAAAATCACCTAAACCTCTGAATAAGTTTCTTGAAAAAGTCTCAAAAACTACCCTGCGAGTGGAAAATTTACCTAGAAAGAAAACAAAATAAAATGGAGCGGTACTCTAGGATGGTACATACATCAGAAGTGAACACAACATTCTGCATTTGGTTGGGTTGTCCATTATACTTGTAGTATAGACACTTTCCAAATGGATGCATGAAACTTGATCAAAGTGAAATATGTAGAACTTACAGGAGTACTTTTAATTGTCTTTGGTTTTGTAGGTGATGCAAGCTTGTGCATGACAGGTTTAGGTAGTTTAGTTGGTAAACCTGCATTCATCTTTTTCCAAGTTTCTTCCACTCGTGCCTTGGTTTCTACAGAAAATGACATGACAAAATTTTAGTATTGCAGAAAAAGAAGTTATTACATAATACATGCAGACTGCAGAATAAATTTTCTAGCCAAATTTCAAGGATTTATGACATGGTCTCGAATTAATAAACAGTTCAGGAAGAAATTAATGAGTTGTAGTTGATGTCAAATACACAACTAAAGGTAACATAAATTGGTTCAAATTTAGATTACTTCCCAATTGAAGCTCAATTGCATTATTCTGGGATACTCAGGGTCTATTGAAGAATCAAATTCTAACAGAGTTTTATTGGGGCTAACATGGGCCAAATAGTAGAACCACGTTTAAAAGTGATAAACCCATGGTTATAGGTAGGTGGAAGCTGTAATTATGATTGTAAATTAAACGGTTACCATAATCCTCAGATTGATTGCTTGACTCACCTTTCAATCCTGTATAATTGTAACAGCATATGAGAAAAAACCTTTTTCTCACATATAAATCCACATACATGATAACCGATTGTAAATTATTTTCAGATAGGGGCAAAGGAGATACACTAGGTTTATGTAATAAAGG
>CAXKVX010004873.1:0-11187 GCA_964058865.1 Eleocharis quinqueflora
AAACAAACCTAGAAATATTCTATATACTCTATCACTCGATTTCGACAAAAGGATATTTCTGGATACTGTTATACTTGTACCAAAAATATAGATTCCTTGAGATATTAACTTTCAATTTCCATTGACTGCTATTTTCGATGGAGTCCAGATAATATTGCATTATTGCATCATTGCATGCAATTAAGTACTTTTGATTTTGGTCACACGTGGGGGGCCTCGGTTCAAAACATTTTAGTGATGATTTGTTTGTTGGAAAAATATATAAAATCCGGAATTTGCCCTCCAATATTTCTATCATCTATAATAAATGAGGTTTTTATAGTCAAAATTATATGAAATCAGATCGTTCAAAGTAATAGAGGCAAAAGTGGGATAAAACGCTGGATACAGCGTCTTAATTTGTTTGTTTGACACGAAAAGTCATAAAACAAATCTTCAAAATTTCTTTTAAGTACATCTTACATGGTCATGTAAATATGCGCACTGTTATTTCTTTTATTTGTTTTCATTTCCTTTTTTTTTCTTTATATTTTTTTTTGGCTAATGTTTCGTAGGTATTACATTGATACCGACTATTGATATCGATATTATTATGTATATTTAGGTGAGTTACTATGCATATTATTTGAATTATTTTTGTACTGAAAAAATATTATGCATGTTAACAAAATAATGTGCATAATAACTGAAATAGTTATAACTATTTCAGTACAAAAAAATAACATGCATAATTATTTCAATACAAAAAATAACATACACAGTAACTCAAATAATATGCATAATAATTTCACTAAATATGTATAATAACAATAGTATTGATAGTCGATATCAAATTAGTCCTTTCTTTTTTGTTCTGTTGGGGATGGGGTGGGGTACTATTGTACTAAGGTTTGGATTCTCTGAAAATATCACAAAAGACAAGACGATACATGCACTAAAGTTCATGTCTTTAGTTTGTGATGTGCTTTAACATGACACAACTACCATTGGTTCGTAACAAAAGTATGTTAAATCTATACCTGCATCACAAAGACTATCTTTATGTAAAGAAACCAAACTCTTTGATTTGTTTATTATTCAGGATTAAGATTTTGTCAAACATTGATATCTATCTATAATGTATCTATCTTTTTTTTTTAAAATATCTTACTGAACTTCAACTTATCTTCATATAAGGTCATAAGAAGGTCAAATACTGGGTTACTTGTTGATTTTCTTTTTAATTCATGATTAAGATTTTGTAGCATTGATATCTATCTTTCTTTTAAAAAGATATCTGACTGAACTTCAACTTAGCTTTATGTACATGTACAGAAACGAAGCTCGTCATTGTTTATGCCTACGATTTCGGTGGCACACTTTTGCTCCAAAATGTTGACAGCAACTTTATGTTGAGAAAAATATACCGCACATTTAATATTATGACTGTCGTTGTTTTACGAACAACAATCATGCAGGGACGGATTCAGAATTTTCGTCGAGGAGTAAGATCTATATTTTTTTTCAGAGAGGCAAAATAACGTAGATTTTTAAATATACATAATTATTTTACAAAAAAATTGAAAAATCATAAAAATACACATAATTATTTTGCAAAAAAATTCCAAAGAGAGGCGCTTGTCCCTTCTGGATTAAGGTGCATCCGTCCCTGCAATCATGGTGTTTTATACTAGACTCATTCTAAATAATATATCTATGAGCGAGGCTACGATATTTTACAAAATACAGTTCGTGCGATACTTCACTTTCATATTTTCAATTCTAAGTCCAAACGTTGGAATAATGCCATAGACCATTTAGTTAGTATTCTACATTAAAAGTGTTGTACTTATATATATAATCAAAGTATACATAGACCATTTAATTTGATAGAGTCTTGTAATTATTGTGTGCATTTATATCTTGGAATAACTGCCACCAATTTGGGTACAATTATTGTAGAATTTTGATATGTTAGATGACCACAAAAGCAAAACTGCATAAAATTCACTACCATTAGTGATTTGACAATGAGACAGGTCGATTCAAACTCGTCCGGTCCAACGAGTTGATCGGTCTACGAGTTGGCCGATCCACAAGTTGGTCGATCCACAGGTTGGCAGGGTCGGGTTTCGACGGGTTAAAATTTTGTTGGTCGGTCGCAACCCGTCTTAGGCCCATTGATCAGCGGACTGTCGGGTATGAGGTGGGTTCGGGGCAGGTCGGTTCGGATTGTTTCGAGGGGGTGGACCAGTTTTTTCTATGTTTTTTTAAAAAAAATTGAATTTTTTATGTTTTTTTAAATTTAATGGGTTATTCTCGAGTTATACTCGGATTATTCCCGAGTTGGGTGATGTGAAATATCATGCTAATAAATTAACCCTAGATTGTATCTAATTTGGTCGCAGGCGCACGACCTAGTCGAGTAGTACTTGGGGTGTTGAATCCACAGAGACAATTGATTTATTGCTTTCTAAACTATTCACTAGTCTAAGCGATTCAGTGTTTTGAGTTGAGTTTGATTCTGAATTTTAGTTAAAACTAAGAAATTTACAAAAGAAAGGTGATTTGATTAAAGGACTAGGTTTTCAGATTTCAACTGTCCACTTCATATCTATCTACTCGATATACAAGATGATTATGATTCTTGTTTTGGGTTTATGAAATACAGACTGGTATTAAGTACAATTACTTGACTTAATACCATATTCAAATCATATTCAACATTACCATTTCGGTACCTAATTAGTATGATATGAATTTACTAAGTGCAAATTGATCAATTCAATAATTATTAAGCACACATCACCTTTCGGTTCTTAATATGATAACAAATCACTGAATTAATCTAACCCCTAAGTCGTTGCTTCATCTCTCGATACTTGGATTAAACTTAGTCTATTTATATGCTACAAGTTTCACAATTCAATCTTTCAATTAAAATTCTAAAACCCTAGATTTGCAAGATGATTCACAGAAATAGATCACAACAATCAATCATCAAGTAAAAGACTAAATCCGAGTAAATAAATAACAAAGTTTCGAGTTTACATCTTCAAACCTAGAAAGAGTGCTACTCGCTCATGGCAAAAAATGAGAAAGAAAAACAAGATAAATCAATACCACGCATGAGAAAGAAAATAGAGAATAAATCGAGAACCCTAAGCCGAATCTCTTCTCCAATTATTCTTCGGGTCTTCCAATCAATCTCTTGATCTCTCTCCTTTCTCTCTATGTTTCTCTCTCTAAAATATGTCTAAAAATGAAGCATGACTGGTTCATGGTGTTTCTGTAGTGTTTTAAACCTTTCTACAGTTCAAAATTCGTACCTCCTCCAAAGGGTGCAAATTTCGTGCAATTTGGCTAAGTACCAGCCCAAGATAATCTCTCTGGCGCAATGGCGGCCCGCCGGTCTTTTGTTGCGTCATGCCAAGTTGATGAGATATGTGAAATATTCTCTAAGTACTGAAATTTCCCACTAAGCACCAGAGCATTCGCGCCCCCCATTTCTCCCATTGTAGAGGAATGAGAAAATGAATTTGACTAAGTACCCCACTAGGCTTGCAGAGACTTGGCATCACGCCACAAAAATGTGGTGCCCCGCCATTTCTCCAAGTGTAGAGGGAGTAAGAGAAAATGGCTAAGTACCCACAGTAAAAACATTCTTTTTGCGACCCGCCACGCCATGATGCTGAGAGTTCTGAAAATTGGCTAAGTAATGCTCTGTAGCTCCGATTTATGCTCTGATTATTTCATTCTCTTTCTTTCTGCAAATTAGACATTTAAATAGTAGTAACTCGAACTTTTTGTGAAAATGAGGAATTTTAATCAAAAGTCTTACAAAATTCAGTAACTTTAGCAAGAATAACCCTAGTTTTTCGATATATAATTTGTGTTTATCATTGGGACAGATTTTGCACGGGTTTGGGCGGGTTTCGACAGGTTTGAGACGGGTTATGGACGAGTTTTGCACGAATTGACGGGTCGAGTCGGGTCTGATCAGTCCGGACCGGTCCAATCCCGGATCAAATTTGAGTTGAATTTTTCCAAAAAAAGTTTGCCAGCAACCCTTCTTTGACCTGGCTTTCTTTTTTTGTTGCATGCTTTAAGGTTTAAAATAGTATTGCATGAAGTTACTTCTAGTAATCTGTAGTTTGCAGCCTCTTTTATTTTGATTTTATTCTTCAATAGTTGGCATGTCGTACTTTGTAGATGACAAAGAAGTTATGGGTACAAGAATGATCGACTTCGCCAAATCATCCATATCCCTCACCTCCTAAAAGAAGAGAGGAGAAAAACACGGCAAAATTCTATGTTAAGGCATAGTTAAATACAAATTTGTTTTACTAGCTATTATCCCATTCCATCCCTAATTATAGAATTTTATGTCAAGACATAGTTAAATACAAGTTTGTTTTACTAACTATTATCCCATTCCATCCCTCTTTTTTCCATCCAACACCGGCACACCGGCACACCGGCACACCGGCACACACAAAGTACTCTCTTTGAGCATCTTGATCTTTGTAGGAATTAGAATTTTCATCCTCTATAATAGACTTGAGCAATGTTGTGCGTATTAAGTTTCAAAATATTTGTCGATATTACAAATTTGAATTCGTAAAAAAGAAATTTATTTATAATGAAAGGATGGTGATGCTTATTTTTCTTGTAAGAGAATGATGTGATATTTTAAAATTTTGCTAATTTGACAAGATTACTAATTTAGCAAGTTATCTTCATTAAAAAATGTAATGACAATATTATGTGTATTTAGTACCTCCATGTGCAAAATTCTTAGATAGCTAATAACTTCAAGGCTACTTTTGGTCGGCATTGCCGAAGCACTCATTGTCAATCCACTTCAGTGATTCCATATGTCAAAATAAAAGTTATATTTGTGCCATATCTAAAAGGGTACTCTGTAAGATTTGTTAAAAGTTTCCAATGGAGTGGTCACTAAATTTTTTTTACATCAGTGTCAGATTTTTAACGTTTGAATTTATTTATTATGGAAATTCTATAATGTAGATGTAGTGCATTAAGGTATGTCTATTAAGATTTATAGGGTATTTTTATTTATTTTTATTCAAGCTTATAATCTTTTTTTAGTTATATCTAGTGCAATTTTTTTATACAGCCAAGATGCACAGGAAGGTGTTCTGATAAATTTTGCAAATTCGCCAACATAGAATAATCATATGATCACAATAAATTACAGTGCCAAATAAGTTTGGATTTGATGTCTAACAATAACTTTGAGCAGACAAGAAAGCTTGTAAAAATGCTTCGTAGTCTGAATACTTTTCATCCAAATTACACTAAAGCACTTAAATAAGCAGCAGCAACAAGAAAACCACATAAATATAAAACAAGAAAAAAAAAGACAGACACCTGGAAGAACACACAACATCATCCATGTTGAAATAGCAGATCCCAGACTTACAATTTAACAATTGCAACCTCTATTCACAAGCCAACTTGGTATCAAAGCTACTCAAGCATATTGCAAAGGCTTGGAATGCCGACAATGGGTACCTGTAATCCATTGTAAACATATCCTTGGCCACTTTGCCAAATTGCAATGTGATCTTGTCATGGTCCGGTGAGTTTGCCGGAGCATTTGTCTGAGGCACTTGACCTGCCTGAACGTGGGCCGGGGCTTGCGGTGGAGCTTGAGCTTGAGCTTGAACCTGGGGTCCACTTGCACCACTATTACTAGGCCCACCAGCTGATGCCTGGTTTGCAGCTATTAGCTGAAAGTTCTTGACCGATGCAATTGTAACTCTACCACGAAAATTCAAACACCAGCATTGTAGCTGCTCATGCCACCTAGGCGGCTTGTTTTTCAAAACAAGAGGTCTTTCCTTGGTCAATATGCTGTCATCAAAGAACCGGCTGCTATTAAATTCTGACGGGTCCATGATGGATTTGGAAATAGCCGTGGATGCGGTGCTCCGAAATGATTCTTCAAATGCATTATGTGAAATAAGTCGGTCAGGTTGACCTGGTACTGTCTGATTTGGCTCTAAGGAAGCAGCTGGGATTGAGTGCATGATGCAGTGCATCCGGCGTGGTCCCCGTGTGCCAAGTACGTTGAGCTCATAGCTCACTTGGGCAATGCTATAGCTGCCAGATGGGACTTTCGGTGACACTCTTTTAGATGTAAAACGTCGGCTGGAACGACCTGGGTTGGAGGTTGCAGGGTCCACATAGTATGGGGGTTGTGTATCATATACTATGAACTTTGTACCAAGAAAATTTGACCTGCCAAGCAATTTATCATAGCTCAGGATTTTAAATTTATACATTTAGAAGTGCAGTTCATCATACTTTCTTCAACTGGTACAATGTCAGAACAGTACCCGGGTGATTGGGCTGTCATTTTGCAAATGACAGTATATACAAATGAAAATAATAACAAACAAGAAAACCTCAGAACAAACAATTCCATAAATAAAAGAAATACAACAAAACTCCTTGGCATTAACAGTTATGATGAATGAAAGGTTATGAAGTACCTAATTTTGCCAATGTAAGTGCTGCTTGATCTTGAAATATGATCAGCATTCATGGAAATAATATATTCAGTGCAAGTAGCTTTGCGATTCCTTTTTGCAGACAGGAGAAATTTCCCATTTTCAACTAGCACCGCTGAAAGTAAGATAAATAAATCACACTAGATGCAAAGAATAATTAACGAGTTATGAGAAAATAGAGCAAAAAACATACCAGGGCTAAGGCCTAAATACAGATGATAAGTTAGCTTTGACTTATCCCTCTTTATAAAGCATTGCATCATCCCATCACGAGGACCAGGCTGGAAAATGATTAATGATGAGAACTTCACTTGTATATAAAAGTTATCTAAACAAGCTTTCACAAGGAGTTTGGTGGCATTTAACTACAAGATGTTATTTAATGGTTTAATTGTCTTCAGACAATTTAACAACAAAAGTGTCATTTTTTGTATTTTGAATACTTTGTATTGTGTTTTTTGTTGAATTATATCAGCTATCAAAAATCATTTTATCGGTGCGATTAAACACGTTTTAAAAGCTTCAGTCTAGTTATAAGTTATGTCCAGGTGATTTTAAGGTTCATGTGTGCGCATAAAACCACTTTTTCACCAAAACAAAACATTGTCAATGAGTGAAGTTCATACCAGCTTGAGAGAGACAGGAAATGTCAACTTGCCAGAGAACTCAGGGCTGATAACGATCTCTTGACACATCTCCCTCCATGAACGGCAAACAGCAGCACAAGCCACCACATTCTTTCTTCCAGGCCACACACCCTCGCTTGCCTCCAACCTTTTTATAACATCCCGTAAAAGTTCAGGAGGGAGGTGGGCCCACTTACTATCCTGGACAACTGGTCCAGCTTCCTGCACCTGGTGCACTGAGCTCACTGATTTGGACCGACCATTACCTGCCAGACCTAACCCAGCAAGGGCAGCCTCAAAGCTCCGCCTGGAAAGGGACCCCACCCCATCCCTAACATCTCTTGTTATTTTTCTAAATGACATTTATTTTTGCATCCACCATATATGTATTGGACCTATGTTATATGAAAGAAACAAAATCTCAGTTCTTGAAGATACTACAAATATAAATGGTAATTATATTGTAGATATTTGCACAACTTTCAAGTAAAGGGTTGAGGTTATAAAGCCACAATTGTGAAGTAATTACTATATCATACTAGATTAAGGATTCTTATCTAGAATCAACAATAATTTGTCAAACCGAAACAAATTTTACTTGAAAACTACTAGAGCAAAAAAAAAGTACTTCAAATATCAGATGCAGTCACATTCAGAAGCTTACTCCAAATGGAATTAACAGAATGTACCTGAAAACAAGCACAGAGGTAACTATTATTAAGGATGAAGTTTATAACAAAGTACAGAGCAAGTATTATTCCAAATGGAATTAACAGAATTGTACTTGACAACCAATTATTATTTTTTACATATGAGATATGAACAGGTATTTATATCTTTGATGGGATTCTTTAACAGCTATAAGCCCATAACACAAAGTCCATGACTGATACTATTTCAACAATTTATTTTATCTAAAATATGAACAACGAAAATTACCAACTCAACCTCCCAGCCCATCAATGAAAACGTCAAATCCAGCAATAATTATTAAAGAAAAACACACACACAACATTTTCAAGGATGATGACTTGTTAAATTAACAAACATAAAAATGTTAGGTACAGCTAACAAAATTAATTTTGTAGAAATCCACCAGATACAAATAAATGAGTAATTGAAAATATATGAAGAAGAAGAAGAATAGTATACAAGTGGAAAAAACTAAAAAGTATTGTCAGTTGTACCAAAAGAGGGAGATTATGAGATTATAACATAAACCTAACATATTTGGTTTGAAACTTGCTTGATTTTTTTGAAGGAAGGATTATTATTACTTGGATGCGCTATAGAAACAAGGATAAGAACAAAGAGAAGGAGACACCAACAGAAAGATTTGTTCCTAGTACATTATTAGAAATCCAAATGTAGACGAAACCTAAAAATACACAAACTTCCACACTTTGTACCCTAGAAAAGCAAATGATATTGTCAAACAAAGAACAAAACCTAGTAATTCGGAGATCTGAAAAATTAAGACTTTGAAAAAGGAAAAAAAAAAAAGAACTTCCATGCTCATAACTCTTAAGAGATCTTTACAAAAGCACCTAAATTTGATGATTATTTCCTCAAAGAAACTGTTAAATATTGTACAACTACTGGTTTTCGAATCTTTACCTTATCCACCTCCTGACCTCCAAATCAAGACGAAACAACCAAAACAAATCGAAGCTCTGAACTATTCTGAGATCCCTAAATTTGATCGGATCAAAGAAGTAACAGATCCTTGAAACCTCTCTCTCTTTATTTCTCTAGGCGGGGTCAAGGCGACTTTGTTAGAAGGAGACAGGAGAGAAATGGGAAGAAAAATAAATAAATACATAAATAAATACGAAGAGGAATCGAGAGAAGGGAGAGAGACAGAGAGTAGGAGCTGCTCTACTATTAGTTTATCCGCTCCGCTCCGTGTACTTTTTGAAAGCTCCTGGTTCACATCTAAACCTCCACCAAACTTGTCTAGACTTTTGATTTGGACCCATTTAAGGAAGCTTTGCATGCTTTTATAGAAGAAAGAAGCGCAGTAAATATATTGATTCAATATTAACAAGTCGTGTATACTATATACGTCCGTGTATGTAAATGTAACTGAGCTACAAGGAGATCAAAGTAAAATCATACTAGCCTAATTGCATTATAAGGTGGACCAGGTCTACCCAATTTAATCACTCTGAGGTCGACAGAGGGTTGGGAGGGGCAAAGTTGACTTTTCATCACCATAGGAACTAACGGCGTTAAGTTAAAAGAGAGAAGAAAGAAAAGAGCTTATTGTTTGTTTGGTTCATTTTCTGGAGTGCATGTCAGAAAAAGGCGGTTTCTCTTTCCCACTGGCTACTGCCTAGCTGAATATTTTAATAATAAAAAAACACTGAAATATAAAATTCAGGAGAACATTATGGGTGCGTTTGGATCATGTCATGATTAGTGCAAAAATAGTGCTATGTAGATTAGTGGTTGAAATAGTGGTTACTTTTTGCTATCTAAGTTAGTGCAAAAATAGTGCTAATTTTGTTCTATCTAGATTAGTGAAATGTTGTTTGGATTGCACATTTGGAGTAGTAATAGTGAGTTAGTAAAATAATAAATTATTTTAGTTTTTTTAACGATAATAATAATAATAAAATAATAAAATATTGATATCAATTTATAATATAATAATAATACAATAATAATAAATGATAATAGTAATAAAATAATAATAATGACAATAATGACAATAAAAATAATTATAATAATACTAATAAAATAATAATGACAATAATAATAATAATAAAATAATGACAACTAAAATAATATTAATAAAATAATAATAATGACAATTGTTATAATAATAAAATAATGATAATTACAATAACAATAATAAGAATAATAATAATGACAATTATAATAATAATAATGACAATTATAATAATAATAATGACAATTATAATAATAATAATGACAATAATAATAATAAAATAATATTAATGAAAATTATAATAATAAAATAATGATAATTACAATAATAATAAAAATAATGATAATTACAATTATAATAATAATAAAATAATAATGACAATTATAATAGTAATAAAATAATCACAATCAAAATAATAAAAAATAATATTAATGACAATTATAATAATAATAAAATAATGATAATTACAATAATAATAAACATAATAATAAAGACAATTATAATAATACTAATAAAATAATAATGACAATAATAATATTAATAAAATAATGACAATTAAAATAATAATAATAAAATAATAATAATAAAATAATAATAATAAAATAATAATAATGACAATTATAATAATAATAAAATAATAATGACAATAATAATAATAATAAAATAATGACAATTAAAATAATAATAATAATAATATTAAATAATAATAACATCAAGATGATGATTACAATGTAATAAAATAATAATTTTGCTAACCATGACATGTGCTAATTTGCTAATCCTACCATTTTGTTGGATTAGCAAAATAGCACTAACCAACACTACTCACAACTTACTAAATCATGTTTGGATCACATTTTTGTGTGGATAGCAACACTTATCCATGGTTAATGCTATTTTTGGTGATCCAAACACTCCCTATGAGAATAAAAAATCACAGGTCTAACATCATAGACTTGATTTCTTTTCTTAGATTTCGGATCTTGTTCGGATTCTAAGATCACAAACTTAATTTGAATTTTTAGATCAGTTCGTAATTTTAGATTGCGGACTCATGGTTTTTTAAATCTCGCTAGATCTGATAGATATTTTAGCAGAGTGAAGAAATAATCTGAAAAAGAGCGTGAGTTTTCTCCAGAGTGAGCTAGTGAGTGAGTGAGAAAATTATTTTGCAGAAGAATTTGTTGTATAGGTAGAGTGAGTTCTGAAAAGAAATTTTTTTAATCTTCATCAAATATGTAAGATTTGTACTTAATTCTATTATTTTGTTTATTTTATAGTATTTTCATAACATTGTAAATAATTTGACAACATTTATTTATAATTTGAATCATGATTAATTGGGATTTTAAATTTTATTATGCATGGT
>CAXKVX010004874.1:0-16267 GCA_964058865.1 Eleocharis quinqueflora
GGTTGGTATAGGCTTAAACAGGTTCATGTAAAATTAGATGTTTGACAATGACTTACGAATCCCAATACTTTTAACTTAGCTTCTACGTTCTTCTTCTCATTAATTATTTCTTCAATTTAATTCTAAGAAACCACTTTTCCACTTTCTGGGGACTCACCATCCAATGCATTATTTCATAAAATTACGTGAACTCTGAATCTGATTGGAATATGAACAGATACCTTCCATTCCTACTACTTGAATTGTGCTAAACATGCTAGCATGTTCTATCTTAACAAACATCGTTGACATGTTAAGCTTTAGCTTAGTCATCATAAATGACAATACTTGTTGAAAAGTTGCCTTTTCTTTTTTACATCTACCAGTCCAATAATCTCTCTATTTCTATTTCAGCAAAGAAAGTCTCTCTATTTGAATTTGGTTTTTCCTAAATGACATGGTTTTCAATTTTCAAAGTGGACCCAAATCCGAACAATGGAGAAGAAATAGAAAATTGTCTTTTTCAGAAAAGCTCCAACTTTTTTGTTGCTTGGCAACTAGTCTGCATCCCTTCCAAATTTGATAGCTACTTCATGAGGAATTTGTTAAACCTGTAAGTTGGGGGAGAACAGCAGTGATGTCGATGCATTATATAATTGAAAATAATCATTAAATAAAAACAGTTGTGTGATCCTCCTCCAAGTTACTTGCCCTTCCACACACACAACAACAACAAAAAATCATGAAATAAAAAGTATTGACTCGTGTCTATAACTGAAATGCAAATAACAGGAAGTTCCTTATTTCCTATCTTTCAGAAATTGTCTTTTCAAGTTCTCAGATACCAATCAATCCACTTATATAGGTATTTCAGAATAGAGACTGTCATCAGTTTCCAATGATCTCAACTAATGAGTAATGATACATAATTTTCTCATCTATCTGTCAAGCCAAATTATATTGGTCTTCCAAAGTAGAAACTGTATCGAGTTTCTAGTTAACTAATAATACGTCATATAAATATATTACTGATAATAACAAGTTTCTAATGGATGTCCAATCAAATACACAAAAGATATTTGTTTTTGTAGTAGTAGAAGTACACAAAAATTAATCAGGCCTTAGAACCATTGCCCTGATCCTCTCCACGTTCACTGCCATTAATGTCCCTAAGCAATGCTCCGGCCTCCTCGTCAGTTTCTTGTGCTGGTGTGGGCTTCTTCTCTCCTTGAGCTTCTTTGGCCTTAAGCCCTTGCAACTTAACATGGTTATAATACGCCACCCCGAGAAATGCAATGCCATATCCAAACAAATTGATAGGTGTCACTGTGTCTTTGATAACCGACCAGGAGAAAGCGATCAACAACCAATCCTTCACCACGCCGGCCACATTCATTGTCAGTGCCGATGTCTTTCCAACGAGCAAGAACACGGCAAGATTTAGTGCGAACGCGCACAAAGAGTTAGTGCCGAACGTTAACAAATCCGGTTGGAAAGAAGCCATAGCACGAAGACGAGGCAACTCGACTACAGACCATGGTACAGTTAGGAAACCAAGGCAACACGGTGCGACATAATACAGAGAGGTAATGGGGTTCAGAGAGATTCCTTTTGAGGTGAGCAAGATTTGAATGAGAACAAGCCGGGTTGCCTCAGCGGCGACAGCAGCCAGCTGCAGGGTCACACCCCATACATCAAACTGTGCCTCGCCATAAGCCGCCACAGCCACACCGAGTGAGATTGAGAGCATATTTAGCATTGTCGAGCTCTTGTAATTATCTTTCTTGAAAAGAATGCCGGTTGAGTAAACTGCAACCGGCATAAGTGCCTTGAGCATCTGAATAAATGACACCGACAAGTAGATGTAGGCAGAGTTGGAAAACCACAGAGAGAGGGCATATAACGCACCGATTGGGACCACCGATTTGAAGTAGAGAGAAGGTGTCATCGAAGGAGACGAAGGCAGATCGACCAGACGAAATACGCGAACCAGAGAAAAGGCTAGTGAAGAACAGAATCCCATGTGCACCATGGTAAGCGAAATCGGGAACGGCCAGTTGTACATCTTTGGGTCTAGGATGTACTTGTTGAACACAATCACTGTGAAGCTCAGGAAAATCCATATTGAAACATAGAAGTATGAGAGGAGAACTTTTCGGAGCACGCTTTCCGATGCAACCGGCAGGCCACCAGTGGGGTTTTGGGCACCCATGGATGGATGAATTGAGGATAAAAAAGAGAAGAGAAAGATGGAAATGAGAGGAATTTGGTGTGATTAATAATGTAATTCAACGGACGGTGCGTTATTAAAGTACTTGCAAGTTGCATCCGCAATTAAAGTGGGGGCAGAAGCGTTGAGAAGTTTAATTGGACAGTGATGCCAAGGAAATATCCTTTTTTTCAAACGGGCTTTCTAAGGAGCTCCAGTATACAAGGGAGATGCAGATGCTCCAGTATATATTGTTCTTCAGTGAAGCCAAGGAAATATCCTTTTCTTGTCATTGGTTTTGAAAATTATTGAGGCATCAGTATATATTATTTTTAGTCCTTGCACAACAGTTGTCAGTATTTTACTTGTTGGCAGTGGCGCTTTATGTCATTTACAGAGGGGTCATTTTAGCACTCTAGCGATCTAAAGTTTGGGTTGGTTTCAAAAATTGAACTGGGTCGTTCAATTATACGAGCTAATTTCTTTGTATGGTGAAATTTTGTCATAAATTGGTAATGGAATGATATTCTACGGATCATTTTTTTGCACTTACAACTCAGTGATCTAAAGAGGGACATATTTTGAAAAATGAAGTATGTAACAGAATATTAACCACAACTTAGTACAAATTTTCTGAATTCAGTGAGGGTCATGACCCATCTTGACTCTCACTAAGCTCCGCCGGTGCTTGCTGGTTCCTGCACCAGTATTTCCCTGATAGCATGAAATGGCCTTAAAATGCACATCAGGATTTATTACAATGCATGTAGTTGCATGAAATGAAATACTAAACAATCCTGACTGATAATCAGGACGTATTCTAAAACATCTTACCTCAGCCTCCAACCGAGCTTTATCTTGGTTATTTATAAAAAAAAAAAAGAAACGAGAAACTAATAAGAAATATATTAGACAGAATGCTTAAAGAACATATGAGTGTTTGATTTTTGGTGTAGTATTTTGTTACAGGTTATATAACTAAGCAACATCCGTACTGGCATGATTACTCCAATATTAAACCATATAGAACACAATTAAATGGTTTAATTGAATGCTTAAAGAAAATTTAATGCAACTTTTATAATTTTATTCTCCTAATAATATTTACATCTTTGTAATTGAAACAAAATTATTTCGTATGAAGGGATATAAGGATTCTTACTGATAAGCATTTTGGGATGAGTTGGAGGAACCTTGGGAGCTTAAAAAGTAGTCATTAAGGCAAAATTTTAGAAAAGATTAAATAGAAGAATTGCTGCACATTTGAGTATTAAATAATCAACACAGTACCAACAGGCCCAAAAGAAAAAATGGATGAAATGTGCGAAAAAGTATATATAATTTGTTCAACTGAAATTTGATCAACTTGTCAAAAAAGAAAAAAAATATCTTTAATTGTACGAGTATTTGTATAATGATATGAGATCATATCAGTATCTACCAGAGAAGCCATCTTATTAGAAGGATATTTGATATGTATCTAATAGTATCCAAAAAGATTTATACTTGATTTAGTAGATAGCATATAAAGATCATGTTGTATCAGTATATATATAGGTATGATGAATTGTAAATAGAAAGCAACAACAATTTTCAGATACTCTAAATTTATTATAGTATCAGAGCCAACTACTATTCTAAAACTCTAATACGGCTGTGCAATTCAACAATCATGTTCAAAACCAATGATAAAACTGAGGAGACACCAATCAAGAAAATTATTGATGGTGCATCTCCGTTTTTCCTTCATCCATCTGATAACTCTGGAACGATGATCAGATCTTAGTGTGTTGAAAGGAGAAAATTATGAACTCTGGGAGAAGACTATGAAGAATGTTTTTCGAGCCAAAAATAAGCTTGCAACATTTGCAACATTGGGAGAGAATTTTTTTTATGTTATTGATGATGAAATGATTTTGCAGCGTTTTCAAAACATGAAGACTAAAAAAATCAAATATCTCAAACTAATAATTAGTGGTATATTTTCTAGTTAAAATTATTAAACCATTATGATTGTGATATATGAATTCATTATAATTTATAAGATTGTTTTTTCAACTTTTTTATGTATAGGCTGTTTTGATGTTTTATTTTAGCTTCAAGACATGAAAAATATTCATCAATTAGTTGTTTTGTTTTTTAATCTAATATTTATTTTTGTTATATATTTTATTTTAATATAAAAGATTGCAATAATTAATAATTATTGAATATTTTTTGTCATTTAATTGTGTAATATGAACTTAAAATTGATGTTCTGAAAATTTAGTGAGGCCTCCTTCTCGAATTTTTTTCTTGTTCTGCCACTATCTAAAATCTATGACGGTCCTTTCTGATTTTTTATACTTAGTCATCCAACTGACTGCCCCATATATTGATATATCAATAAGCAACACTGATATATCGACATGCATCAACATTCACTATTTTGACTTGTTTCAACTGATTCCAAGAGCCGAAATCTCTGAAAATAGAAACATCGAAATAAAAAAAATCTATCTTATGCTTCCAAGGACCAAGTCCTAGTGCTCCAAGATGCTTCATCATGCATCGTCTTGTCATGCATTGCTTTGCCTTGCACGTATTGTGTACCTACACACATAATCTCAACAAAAGGTATGTTAGATTGCATTCGTTTTTGCACATTGTCAAACCAAGAAAGTCGCTTATTATAATATTGACCGCATAGGTCCCACTTTGGACGACATAGATGGGTCCAGATTAGTGTTGTGACAAAACCCGTACGGGGCAACCCGACCCGCGCCCGCCCGCCCTTGTCGCCCTCCCGTGGACCCAACCTGTGTCTGTCGTATCTTTGCCAAGGGCGGGTTTCATACAGATTTGGGTCGTCCTTTGAAATTTCACCCGTGATAATTCGTCCCTTGCTAACACATCTCCGACCCGCCTCCGCCCGTGCCCGTGACCCATGACCCGCATGTAACCCGTCCCAACCCGCCCTAACATGTCCCAACCTTTCTAAGTGTTTATTTTCTTTTCTAAGGTTCTTTTATTTATTTCTTTCTTTTCTTTTCTTTTCTAAGGTTCTTTTCTTTTTTTTGTTATTTTTCAAAGAAAATAATATACTTACAAATAATTTAAGGAAAAAAATCAAGTTATACAAAAAATGTTAAAAAAAATTGCAATTTTTTCGGTTTTTTCTTTGCTAACACTTCGAATATTTTTGTGATTATTTTATTTTCGAATTTTAATTTAAAAATAAGTTCATATGAAAAAAATAAACTTGACATTAATTTGCAATATTTTCAATTTTCAGATTTTTTTATTTTTTTGGGTTATTTGAAATTTTTGGATTTAAAAAACATTAAACTCGTGATCCGAGCAACCCGTGCTCGTGCCCGCCCGTTTCTGCCCGGTAAACACTAGTCCAGATGCTCGTTTTTCATCGTTGGTCGTCTTTGTTTGCTCTAAATCATTCATGTAAGTTATGTATGCTCCAAAAACCTAATTACCTGCATTATAAACATATATAGGATATTAACTTGAACTCTTTCATAAATCTAACCTAATTAATCATAAAATTAACAAAAACTTGGCTTAAAATAATAATAAACCCTAGAATAAATATATAACAATTCGGCTTACTCGGTATTCGATTTTAGATCATATTAACATATGTAAAAAGAAAAGATTCATTGTTTGATTGTTTTGAGAAGTAAAACTAAATTAAAATCTAAGTATAATTACGCTTTTAGAAAACAGAGATGATTAATTAGGATTTTCTAGGATACTATCCACTCATATTATAATTAAAAATGTTGATTTTGTATTATGAAGGCACATATTGGTATTATTGATGATAGTTCTAAATTAATATCTTATCTAAACTAGCATAAATTTAATTGTTTGATACTTTATTGCACTAATCTAAATTCATTAAGTTCTTATTGTCTCATTTTTTTTAATATTAAACAAGAATGTTTTTTAAAAATATTGAAGAAATAGCTAGAAAGCTAATAAAAATCACGAAATTTGATCCCCTAGAAGATTTCAATATGAAAAATTTATTAAAAATGATAATTAAAAATTAAAGATTAATAAGTATGTTTTTTAGTTAAGAGGACAATAGTCTTACTATATATATAGAGAGAGAGAGAGAGTTAGACTATGGTACTTATATAAGCACGAAGCTCTACCTTACTTATGATCATATCTCGAATTTCAAAGTACATATGACGATTCCAATCATTGAAAATGTTGTTCATACTAAAATCTACATGGAAACCAAAATTTCTAGTTTTTTTGGAATTTTTTTACTATTTTATCGGATGGGTAAAAAATCGATTAAATTTGGAGGTCTGTAAATTGTTAGATTACTCAATTTTCTACCTATCCGATAAAATAAAAGGAATTAAAAAACTGAAACTTTTGGCTTCCAAATAGATTTTATTATGGACAATATTTTCAACGATTCAGATCGTTCATTTGCATTTTGAAATTCAAGATATGGTCATAAGCATGGAAGAGCTCTGTGCTTATATATAAAAGTATCATAGCCTAACTAACTAACTAACTAACTATATATATACATATATATATATAGCAAGACTATGGTAATATACATAGGACACCTCCTTTCGTCCTATGCGATTATGCATGTTTAATATGCTCAATAAATTATTCATATCAAAATCTTGTAGGAAATCAAATTTCGTGATTTTTAGAGCTATCTTGATATTTTTTAAAATAATTCAGAAAATGACACTTTTTAATATTAAATCTGGAATGTTTTTAAAAATAGCTCTAAAAATCACTAAAATTTTAATTTCCTACAAGATTTTGATATGAAGAATTTATTGAGCAACTTAAATCTCAGTTTATTGAGCAAATTCATAGCTATATAGGACGGAAGAAGATGTCCTATGAATATTACCATAGTCTTGCTCATATATATATATATATACACACATATATACATATATACACACATATATACATATGAGGGGGGATCCATTAGCCTCCATTTTTCTAGCCTCATATAGCCTCTTCATCAAAGTCAATGAAAAAGGTCGATCCGGACCGTTGAAAACATTCTTCATATAATATTGACTTAGAGACCAAATTTTAGATTTTTTTACTATTTTATTGGACGAGTTGAAAATTGGATTTATCTAACGACTTATAAACATCCAATTTTCAACCCATCCGATAAAATAGTAAAAAAATTCAAAAAAATGTCAAATTTAGTCTCCAAGTCTATATTAATATGAGTAATGTTTTAAACGGTCCGGATCGGCCATATTCATTGATTTTGGTGGAAAATGGTGCAGGAGGTTACGGAGAGGAGGCTACGAGAAGGAGGCCACGGATCCACCCTCTATACATATATACATATATATACATAGAGTATGGCTAATGTGAAAACGTTTGCACTTCGGCCGAAGTGCAAACGTTTTCACATTAACCATACTCCCTGTATACATATATATATAAGCACATTAGATATTAACTTCAGCTGTTATGCACCGTAACTTCTGTTGCAATATTTGTTTGTTACTGAGCAGTAAGCACCAATACATCGTTTCTTTTTATTTTTTTTATATAATTATTTATATCATGCAATATTAATATTGTTTTATGCTTATGAGAGTTAATTAAATTTGGAATATGGATTTCAGTGTTATGACATTTGAGTAAATGCCACATATAAATAGCATAAATTGTACCTAAACCGTGATTTGAACTCCATTCATTTAGCATTTTGTTATTGGAAAATTGATGGTACTTTCATTGGCAAAATAAATTTAAAAACCAACATATGTTTATGCAATTATGTGTGTACATCTTCATGCAGTGGGAAAGTGAGATACCGCTGTTCTTACAAGATGGAGACGGTGGTACCGTGACCACCCCACCCCAGAATATTCCAAGTTCCGGTATATAAATATCTCAACACTCAGCTGTTCAAATTGACCATACCAAAAATTCAACCTCGGCTGCGTTTACTTTTATATCCCAGTACCATACTATCCTGAAAGCTATGTCAAGTTGGCAACTCGAGGGAAGAAATTAATGAAATAAATGTTGTAGGCAGTAGTCTCCAAATTCGCCGGTGTAATTTGTAAACTGATGGCAAATTGCCACACAGCTGCACAAGTTACTGCACCAACTTGCCAAAGAAGATCTGCTGGCAGACTATACAACAAAAGAAAACGGGTCAATTTCATATACTTGAAAAGTCTCTTCCTCATCCTTTATTAAGGAAGAAGCTCAGCCTTAAGTACCAGATACAAAGCTAAAGAATTAGAGAGAGAGAAAATGGCTGGGACTGTGACTGGGACAGCGCTAGGAGGAATAACAGATGCTCCGGAAGCAAACCAGAACAGCCTTGTGACGAAGGAACTCGGTCGCTATGCAGTGGATGAGTACAATAAAGAGGCTGTATGTGTGCCCCTTGTGAATATTACTGTTGTGTGTGTGTGTGTGTGTGTGTGTCGTGCATGTTGATATAACATGGCTGTTTTACAGTTTGACCAACCCAAATCCAAGAAAAGTGTGGTACTGTGGTGTTTTTATTCTATATATACAACTTTTTAACAAATATTGTCTTGTTGCTCATTCAACAGAATGCTCTTCTGGAGTTCAGTAGTGTGGTGAATGTGAAAGAGCAAGTTGTTTCTGGCACCATCTACTACCTAACGATCGAGGCGGTACTTGGTGGTGAGAAAAAACTGTACCAGGCCAAGGTTTGGGTCAAACCTTGGATGAATTTCAAGGAGCTTCAAGACTTCAAACCAATTGATGATTCTGAACCCGCTGGCACAGCCACTGCCTCTGCCTAATTAAGGTACCCATCACGTACTGTCATTTTTCACTGACAATCAAAGTTGTTTAATTCACAGTGCTTCCAACCTTGGCAACTGTCTTACGATGAACAGTGTTACCTGGTACATCGTTGTACAACATGACCTGCTAAATAACAATAAAATCATGAATAATTCTTATAAATTATTTTTTTAAGCTTATTCTGGTAAATTCTTAAATTGTTTTCTCACTTTGTTATTATTTTTTTTCAGAATAAAAGGCCTTACCATACTATGACTGTGAACTTATGATTAGGCCTAAGATAATGAGGTTCGCTGAACACTTGGAGTTTATCAGAGATGGATCAGCATTTACCAGATTTTCTGTATTGCCTTTTCAATAATTTGTGTACATATGTACTATTAAGGAATAATGTTTGAATGTACCTAATTGGTTTAGACCTTCAAATTCCTCTATCTTACCAAGTTGGTATTTCATAGTATAGACCAATTATTTAAACCATATTCCAAAAATGGAAAAAAAAAAAAAAAAACAGCCAGTACTATTCTAGTTAATCACAAATTCAGACCCAAAAAATTATACAAGCAAACCTTAAATTCTATGCACGTTTTCTTAGGCCCAATGGGCCGGTTGTTTGGAACCTAATGCAACTCAAAACTAAAGCAGTTAGAAATCCACTTTTCTTTTCGGGTGCCGTTGCAGCTTGCAAATTTGCTAACTTGACACCGCCACACCGGTATTTTATATTTTTTTGTATTAAGCCTCAATTCCACTTGGTTCAATTAACACAGGAAATTCAGCCACTTAAAGATTAAATGAATGCGAGAGAATTGCATAATTTTGATTGAGAAGGCTGACCGTTTAGGCATTTGATTCTAATCAATTAAAACCACTGCAATATAAAATTTCACATAAGCAATTGCTCAAGTCTTAACCAGACCCATCAGAACCACATCAGTTACAATACTGCTTGCTACAAAGCTGGCCTGTTCCATCTTGACACGCTTCTATTTATACTAAGACCAAATGAAAAAAATATAGAGAAAGATTAACTAAGAGTTCAGTGAAACAATTACTTTCTCTATGAGCAAACATTTTTTTTCCCTATCAAAATTAGCATTTTATTAACTTGTGAACATATTGCATACTTTAATTTACAAGCTCAAAAGCTTTCTGAGGTTCTGCATTTAAGCCCTTATCAACCTACAGTTCATCACTATAATCCTCAACATGAGAAGAAAGTATCAAAGTCGTAAAATACACTGGTACCAGTAATTAGAAGGAATACAAAGCCCTTAGAACCTTGTAAACCAGATTTTATCCCACAAGAATCTTAAAATCTAATAAAGGGTGTTATAATATGACATAGTAATCAGCACATTAGAACCAAAATACCAGCTCATCAAAATTAATGGCTATTTTCGAGAATCCTTGATAATCGTCTATTAGAGTTGCATAACTGTGACGACCAAGTTTGAAAAATTAGTCTTGACAAAATATGAAACCACAATCACCAAGAAAATCTCCAGATCAACCTTTATTTTTAGCCAAATTGCAAACCAAAGTCTAACAAAGCATTAAGTTACACCATCAACTGGCTATTCCAACCCAGACCAAAAGAACAGAGAGGAAAGGAATTGGTACCGTCATAAAGGGAAATGGCATGGTGGGCTAAGCTTCTTCCCTTCTGCCACCACTCAAGGATACAGAAGAGTTAGAAGTCCCAACTCTGATGAGGCGAAAGAGCTCAACTAGGCCACAGGAGTGCAGGCGCAGGATAAATTAAGCACAGATTGAGCTCTAAACATGTGCATCAAGAATCGCAAACTGCTGTAATTCAACCAACTACAATGATCCTAATGAATAGAAATTGTTGAAATAGAGCAACTCCACTTACTAACCACCTAAACAACAGAGACTCAAACAGTACCATACTTCCAAATAACCAACATCATTTAAAACATAGCTTCCTGTTATCAACAGCAACTAATATCTTACAACTTCAAAATTCAATAACTTCTAAGTTCTAACTACATCACGGTTACAAGTCTCCTACCATTTGGATGACAATCAACTATCAAACTACACTGCAATTCTTTTGATTTACAATCTATTAAATATATCCTCCCTAACTATTGTGAGAGCTGGACAAGACCTAAGTAATCGTTTAGATCTACTTCAACCTAGTATAAGTAACATAAAGACCCACCTCACTATTAGGCAACACAGCTAACATGGCAATAATATGTCAGCCCAGTTGTAGAAAATACAAGAGACATCAAAATGATCATCAGTCCCACACACAAGTTTCCAACGTGTTGCCACGTTAATCCTGTTCTAAAAGATCAATCCTCTTCATTGTCATAATTCTCTTCTTCTTCATCAACCTTCTGGTGCATCAAAGCAAATTGGACTGGGTCCACAGCCATTTTCTTTGTGTCATCCATAGACCAACCAGGATACTCATGTTGTGTGTCCTGAATCGTCTCCAATGGTTGTGTCTCTGTTGGGGCTGAGGAACCCATAGGAGCAGGTACATTCTCACTGAAATCAACATTCAAGTCGAAATTGTGAACAGACTCAGAATTTTCTTTTGCAGAATCAGAGAGAACTGTGGGTGGGGGGGGGCACCTCTTCAGTGTTTAAGGGACCCGAGTCATCCTCATAATAATGGGAGGCTTTTCTCTCAGCCCCACAGGCACCACTGCCACGTGGCCTTCCCCGACCCCGGCCAATACCAGAAGAATTACCAGAGGTACTGCTTGCATTGTATGCAGGCCCAGCATCCTGCAACTAATAATAAACCGAGTTATACATTGTTGGCATCCCATACACAATGGGAAAAACCATGTGCATCGAGGGAGAGGTGAATGTATGCAAAGAATCTTAACACTAATAGATATTTCAGAAAGCATGAGAGCAATTTCAGCATTTAAGTGTTTCTTGATGTTTCTACAATAAAATACATGAGCACAATGAATGCAGAACAACATCCACAGAAACTCTTATATGAGCACAAACACTGTCTTGTTTAATATAGGGGTGATTGGCATTAGATTTTAGGAGACATCCTAAATTTCAATATTTTAAGAGGGCAAATTGCTAGAGAAGTGTTTAAAGTGGCAAAATGATGTTTTCAAAATTAAACATTTTTACTAGTATGGAAAACCAAGCAAATAAGGAAAGACCTACAATTTTAGCCTTCTTCAACGAGTCTTCATGTTCTTCTTTCTCTGCTGTTCTCCTGAATAAGGGAAAAAAAATTAATTTCTAAGCATACAATTAATCGACTTTATAGTCATATTAGACAAAAACAAAAAAGGATTGAGCCTTATTTGGGTAGATCTACCCTCGCCGCTGCCGCCTTCACTATTTCCCAAGTCTGGTACTTTGCTCACTATCTCTCTAAGGAAATCATAGTGATTAAAATTATGCACACACTGATTCCTGGGAAAGAAAATGAATTCAAAATTGAAAAATCAAAGCAAAATATGACAATACCTCAAAATGCTGGTATTCCAAATAAGGGCTCAATAAATTCATAAATAAAAAAAGTGGCTTACAAATGCTGGGAACTAATTGTCTTCATGCCTCTTTGTAAAGTGATGTTATAAGTACTGTCAGTCTGTCACAGAGGTCTTGCAGAAACAATTCAAGCACTTTAGCTGTGTAAATACAGCATTTGAATTAGGAAAATGTTCTAGCGACACACTTTATTGATACACAATTGATACGTACAACAAAGTGCGTCATTATGCATGTCAAAACGCGTTGTTGTGCATGTTATTCGAGTTCGGTTGCATGTTATTTTGTACTGAAAAATAATTATGCATGTTAAACGCTTTATTATGCATGTTACGCATAAGATGCATAACAAAGCGCTTAACATGCATAATTATTTTTTCAGTACAAAATAACATGCAACCGAACTTGAATAACATGCATAATAACGCGTTTAACACGCATAATGACGTACTTTGTTGCATGTATCGATTGTGTATCAATAAAGTGTATCTGTCTATCAGCTCCCTTTGAATTAATATGTAATATATAGAGAGGGTTTGACTGCAAAGCATTACACATTGAAGGTTTGATGAATACTACAAGAGGCTATCTACACTACCCAAACTAACATTCAAGAATACTTACAAACTAAAACTGGGACGGCAAAGCCTACTTTCCTCAAAAAAAAAAAAAACTGGGACAGCCAATTGAATTTTGCCCACGTCCTCATCAGTTTGCATTATCTTCTTTATTAGCACCTAAAAGAAATTCAAAGAAACCAAGATTTAATTCAAGAAATGCAACTAATAATTTGACTAACCTCAAAGCAAAACAACAGCAAGCATGTCGTTAGTTTTATGTATAATAACGAAACCGTAGTATCCAAAGAGAAGAATCTAATTACATAGTCAAAAGAGATTGAATCGCAAAAAGAGCAGGATATGTTAATTAGAGGCGAAAGATAGGGCTTATCAGACTAGCAACAAATAATTGGGTTGGAGAGCGGTTCAAAGAGGGGAAAAAAGATAGCTCTAATGGTTTTCAATTTCTGGTAAATTTTGGATCGATTTGTCCACGACAGCTCGACCAATGACAGTACCAGTAAAATGGGAAAGATACAGAAGAGGAGTGAAAAAAAACGCAGCGTTAAACCGCTGGGGACTGGAAAATTTTGTTAGAGGGTCATTTAGACTTCTGACAACGGGTCGGGCGGGTATCCGTGGGTCCAATCCGGACGGATCCACGGGTCCACGGGTCGTACGGGTTCACTAGTTGGGCGGTGCAGATTAGCACGGATTTGGTGGATTAGGGGGCAATCCAACTCGTGGTAAACTCGCACGAATTGGATGGACACGGGTTTGGGCGAGTCGGGTCACGGGTCGAGGCGGAGTGGGTTCCCGCCGGAATTTTTTTTAATTTTTGAATTGGAAAATTGGAAAAAAAATGGTAAAACTTTCAAAAAAAAATCGAAAAATTAAAAAAAAATCAGAAAAAATGTATAAACCGTCGGGTTTGGCACGGGTGCGGACGGGTTCAGGCGGGTTTGGCACGAGTTCGCACGAGTTTGGGCGGGTTGGCACGGATTTGGCACGGGTCAGGCGGGTTTGCCACCGGGACGAGTCGGGTCAGTCACGGGTTAGGATGGGTTTTCGGGAAAATGGGGCTTCCCGCCACGGGTCGGGGCGGGTTGGAACCCCAGGTCGGGTCGGGCACGGGTCGGGCACGGGTCGGGCCACGGGCGGGTCAACCTATGCGGGTTTTTTCACAACTTTAGGGTCATTGAATAAAAAAATTTAACAGATAAGGCCAATGACATTCTGAAAATTTCAAAGAGAGTCAAAGGCACAAGTAATTTTTCAACAGATAGAGCCAATGACACAGAGAGTCAAAGGCGCAAGTATTACTTGCGCTCCTAAATTTTTCATTTTTTTTTCCAACTCTTGTGCATTTCTTAAGGTTGCAGTACAAATTTTACACTTTAGGGCGCAACAGTATTAGTTGAGTCATTAGTCCTATGTGATATTTTTAGGAGGCAATTTGCTCTATATGTTAAAAAAATTATCTGGTCCTTTATGTAAAAATCTGTTATTTGAAAAATTTTCTTAGAGGGCCAAACAACTAATTTTTTCAACAGATAGGACCAATGGCATCCTGAAACATATTGATCGTTAGATTAAAGAGCTAACGGCCGATATTTCTCGATTTGAACAGCATAGTCCCCAGGGAATTTTTACATAAAAGGCCAGAGAAACAATTTTTTTAACAGATAGGGCCAACTACCCCCTAAAAATATCATAGAAGGTCAATGACGCAACTAATACTTGCACCCCTAAAATGTAAAATTTGTATTGCAATCTTAAGAAAATGCACGAGAGTTGGAAAACAATGAAAAAATTACTTGCGACATTGATTCTCTATGAAATTTTCAGGATGTCACTGATCATATTTGTTGAAAAAGTTTGTTATTTGACCCCCTAAGAAAATTTTCCACAAATATTTGGTCTATATGTTTTTCTTGTATGCAAGTAATAATATGTTTTAGTTGTAATGACATATCAAAGTACTTTGAATTAAAAAGTTGATATTATTTAATGAGTGTGTTGAGTAGTGTTGATATGACACTGCACAATAATAATTACATAATTAAATGGAATAGCTTATTATTATTATTTTTTGTTGAGAAAAATAAAAGTTAAGCTCATATTTTGTCTTTATTAAAAAGTACAATTAAAGTCTTACAACCAAAAAAAGACAAAAAAAAATGGACATTTCATTAGATATGAGATGAGATAAAAAAATCAAAGATAAAATGAAAACAAAATGTTCAAGAAAACAAACAAAAAGGATAAAGGAAAAAAATCAACTGTTACACCTCAATGATTGTAATGACCTCCATTCTTCTTCTACCTCCTGGAGCAGAACGTTGTGTTGCTTGAAGTTGTCACTAAAACAAAACACGTAATTAACAATAATCCTCTGATGTTCATGTCATTGTGCTTGTTTTGCAATATACATAGCAGACGATGTATCAATATAGAAGGAAAATTATATGTTAACCACTCTAGAAAACATACCTTCGACAAATTCACATTCCTTGAACAAATGCTCAACAAAATCCCCCTCTCTTGTACATAAATGGCAAACTTCTACCAAATTCCAACCTTGTTTCTTCATATTGGCCGTTGTTAAAATTTTGTCTTGTAGTATTAGCCAAACAAAGAATTTTTTTTTTCTTGGGAGAATTTTGAGAGATCAAATTGAACTCAATGAAAATGATGGATGAGGAGAGTATTTTATGAACATGTAAAAAGATTAACAGTGAATCTCCATGATCCCTCATTGTTCATAAAAAATCATCATTTTGATTATCTTGCACATTCCTAGACATAAAATAGAATTAGGAAGTGATTTTGGGCCTCAGAGTTAGAGTTTTCGAAATCGTGTCTACGTGTCTAAAAATGATACGGAACGATAAGGAAACGACATGATTAAGACACGACACGGGACACGGCACGATACTGTCTTAAGTGTGTCGTGCTTAGGTTTTCTACTGTAGGGAACGACACGACACGTAACGTTTACGAGGAAAGGCACGAGACGACACACGAAAACACGACACGACACGGCACGACAACACGTCTAGACACGGCACATTTAGGCACGACACGACGGCACGAGTAGACAAGGGTAGACTCGTCCAAAAAAATATACTAGAGGTTCAAAAAAATAAATGTCTATAAAATTTAAAGATTTTTTCCATATTTTTATGCTCTTGTAAAAAAATTTCTATTT
>CAXKVX010004875.1:0-14077 GCA_964058865.1 Eleocharis quinqueflora
GATTGATAATAAAATCAATGAAAATTGATTTACTAAACCAGGCTTCAATTTCTCACTCTCTCTCTCTTTCTCTCTGCTTTTTTTGGTGAACCAAAAGTAATAACAAAGATATGTAACTAATTTGTCCAAGCCAAATAACCTAATAACATACCCGGGTTGGGGAAGAACCGCCTCTTATCATTGGCACAGGGCAAGAACAATACATTCTGGGGGCTGAAAATTGCACGGCACACTAAAGAAAACCACTCTCTCAGTACACCAGGCCCCGTTGCTTCCTCATTTTTGAACTCCATAAAGAGTCCCCCATGCAAAGAGCTAGCCTCAGCCTGTGTAATATACTCAAACGACTCAGCCAATAGCTGGCTCCTGTCAATCAACATCTCATGCAACTCATGATAATCATCCCTTCCTTCTGGAAACATCATTTGCGCCAAATTACGCCTCGACTCAAAATCCAAAATATCCCGGTGCTTCAGCAGCCAGTAGAAGCTCTCATGTCGTTTGGCATGTCTTATTAAAGCATTTAGTGGAACCCTTTGTGCAGTGAGAACTCTCTGGAGAATCATCTCTGCATCTTCGTATATGTCAGAGAAATGATTGAGTTCAGTTAGTACAAGAAGGATGCGAGATGGTCCCAGTAAACGGATATCACTCTCTCCTACAACACTATTTCCATATGTCGGGTCAATGCTAAGCTTATTCAAGCACCAATTGACCTTCTCAATCAATTCCTTATAGGTAGAATAGAGGGCATGAATCCAACCATCCAACTGTCTATGAGTATTACTACTGCTACTGGAGGTACTGCTACTAGTACTACATGTATTTGGGTAGGAGTAGAGTACACGAGGCATCGGACCCACTCCACCCATCCAGTCCTGAATCTGAACCCGCAATGCACGCATGAAACTGGATAACTCCATTAAATCCTTGGAAGAAATGAGCATGGACTCAGAAGACAGACCAGCTATTACTATGTCAGCCATTTCTTTTGCAAAGGGGAGCAGCTGAGGAATAGCATTTGCTGGCTGACAAAAGGGGCCTGCTAATCTCCACTCCTGCAAATCTAACAATGCAGCAAGCGCACCTCTGCACGACTGATACAATGGGTCCCTTCTTCCGGCAGTGGAGCTTAACAACCGACAGAATTCTAGTAGAATAGGTAGATATCTGACCTGCAATTCTTTTGGGAGAGTCAAATCAGTGGTAAAAAGTCGGATGGATCGATCGGCAACGACCCGAACAGGTGCGCTGGTATGTGACAGGTAGAACTTCACTAAAGCAACAGGCGCACCTGAGAGGAGAAAAACATCAAAATACTCTGATTCCTCAGTGTCGGATGTAGCATTTGTAGGAGCGCCGGACAAGAACTCCTTCACGAGTGAATCCAACAAGAACGGGTCCCGTGGGTGGCAAATATCGTTAGCGAGCTGCCACGCACGGGGGCAACGGGTTGATCGGAGCCGGGCGGTGAGATGAAGAAGCGAATCAGATTGGAGTTTATAGGAGTCAAGGGTATCTTCACCTTGAAGCTGGCGACCTTGATAGATCAGACGGAGATCAGCAGCCGGGGAAGGGCTAGAGAGGCGCTGGATGATAGAGTTGACGGTGTCGGAAGGGAAAGCATGGACGACTAGGGTTTTGGAGGAGGTACGGACAAAGAAATGGAGAGGAGGCATCACTGGAGAGGTAGAAGGGCAAGCATTACTGGAGGGGTTGGAGGCCGGACAGGTGCGAGAGGTAGAGGAGGAGGAGGTGGCGGCGGCGGCGGTATCGTCGAGTTTCCTTTTGGAGGGGAGGAGGTGCTGGTGGCGAGAGCGCGCGAGGGCAGCCGAGAGAGAGGAGGACATGAGTTGGAAAAATAGATATGGTGGATTGCAAGAGCTTGTCACATCGATCGTCGGATTGCAGTGATCCACAATATCGATTGAGAGATTGAATTGGGGGTTTTGAGGGGAGATAATGATGGAGAGAAATGGGGGAGAGAAGACGAGAAATTGAAGAGTCAGGTAGGAAAGAAAAGCGACCTGGTCTAAATGGTAAATGAGTGCGGATGCGGATTCTCTGCCGCGCAGCAGCAACGGACGTCCAAGATTCTCTGATCTGTAGGATACGGACGGCTCAGATTTGATTCAGAGGATCTGATATTATAAAGTTTTCTTGCACGAATCTCAATTAAATCAAAGGCTGATATTTACCGAGAAACACGCACAGTGTTTGTGCTGCGCGGTAGAAGATCTCATTCCAAATGGGCGCCGCGCGTGGCACTGAACAAGCATCTTCTTGTTCTGTGATATGTTTCTTAACTTGCGGCAGTATTTGTTGCGAGTAATGTATAATCCCATAAATAACCCGTTTCACGGGTGTTAGTGGAGTGGGAGGTGTAATTCAAGAAATTCCTAAGTGTGAATTTTGTAGTGGATATTTCGTTTCGATCCGTCTGGCCTCCGTGATTTTGCTTTTATTTATAAATTATAAGATATAAGAGTGTTACTTGTTGAGGATTTTTTTTTATATAAATATCAATATCAATTTATTAACTGTAATTGAACGGTTCAATACAAGTATACAACTGAAATATTTAGTTAATTCATTATCACTCATAGAGATGATTCCGTATATAACTGAGTATATAGTAAAAAAAATAAAGACGAAAGTGCTAAACGAAATATTTTTGCTGAAAAAAAATTGTCGTAAATATATTTTGGTAAAGAGGTGAATTATTCGGATTTGCAAACCACATGTTTTATAATTTTGAATCATTGAATTTGTTTTAAAAATTATATTTATTACAAAAGATACAAAATTCAAAAGCTCAAATTACAAAACACGTGATTTGTAAATCACAATATCCCATCTCTTTCGTAAAACATAATCATTATTCGATTTTATTTCCTTGTAATATATATTGTGATTGTCACATTAATTAAATATGAGGACCTATTTTAGTTAAAATGTAAAATAGCGATAATGTTAAATAATAATTAATTTACATATGTGGAAATAATTTTGCGAGATTGGAACGGATAATGTTTTTTGTTTTTTGTAAAGCACCAACATTCATATACTTTAGGCTCGTATCTCGAGATACAAAGTGCAAACAACCGATCAAGACCGTTGACAATGTTCTCCATATTAACATCAATTTGGAGACCAAATTTTACATTTTTTGAAATTTTTTTACTATTTTTTCGGATGGGTGCAAAATTGGTTAATTTGGAGGTCTGTAAATCGTTAGATTAACGAACTTTCCATCTATCCGATAAAATAGTAAAAGAATTCCAAAAAATGTAAAATTTGGTCTATAAATAAATGTTAATATGGAGAACATTTTCAACAGTCTTTATCGGTCGTTTTTGCTTTGTATCTCGAGATGCTAACCTAAAGTATATGAATGTTGGTGCTTTATAAAGTATTTTAGCACAACTCTATATATATATATATATATGAGAAATTCTATTATGCTTTGCAAAGCACGTGCTTTGTAAAGCACAATAGCATTTCTCTCTCTCTTTATATATATATATAGGATCCAGCTAATATACTAAGGTTAGCAAAATTGAAACCATGCTAACGGATGTTTATTTCGAATTTCAAACTGGAAATGGCCGATTCGAATCGTCTAAATTGTTGTCCATACTAAAACCTACGTAGGGATCAAATTTTACATTTTTCGATTTTTTTACTATTTTATCGGAAGCGTTGAGGAATGTGTTAAAATTGAAGGTTTTTCTGAATCATTAGATTAATGCATTTTCAACGCTTCCGATAAAATAGTAAAAAAATTCAAAAAATATAAAATTCTGTTCCTACGTAGGTTTTAGCATGGACAATGATTTCAATGGTTCGAATCGGTCATTTCCAGTTTAAAATTCAAAGTAAGCATTTGTTAGCACGGTTTCAATTTTGCTAACGTTAGTATGTTAGCCGGATTCTATATATATATATATAGAGAGAGAGAGAGAGAGATAAGCTAGAGTGCTTCATGGAGCACCAAACTTCTAATGCTTCACATCGTATCTCTAATTTTAAAATTATAATGACCGATCTGAACTGTTGAACATGATCTACATATTGAAATATACTTGGAGATTGAATTTTACATTTTTTTTAAATCTTTTTGCTATTTTTTAGAGAGGTAAGAAAATTGCAACTTTTGTTGGTCCAAAAACCGTTTGATTAGCAACTTTTCTACCTCTTTAAAAAAATAGCAAAAAATTTCAAAAAAATGTAAAATTTAATCTCTAAGTAGATTTCAATATGTAGATCATGTTCAATGGTTCGGATCGATCGTTGAAATTTTCAAATTGGATATAACAGATGTGGAGCACGAGCAATTTGGTGCTCCATGGAGCACCCTAGCCTTTATATATATATATATATATATATATATATATATATATATATATATATATATTTCAATTGTCACATTAAATATCAGGCCCTATTTTAGTTAAAATATCGACAACGTTAAAATAATAATTAATTAAGATATCATGCAATGAATTTTTCAATTGAAACATACAATCTCGGATGATGTATCGTATTTTTTTGAAATAAGTGGTGAGTGTCCACCACTCCATTTTTTTACAAAGTGAAGTACATCCAAGATAAATCACTGAACATATCCACAATCATCACAAACTCATCCTCTAAATTCTATATTATCCTATAACCTTTCATTAAATCTAAAAATCCAACAAAATTTATAAAAATAGCAAGAAAACCCATTAATATGTAGCATTATAATCACAATTGCTAGTTTTCCCCTGGTTCCTTAAAACTATCATCGATTTAATATCCTTAGTATGAGCTAATTGATGAATAACTGAGTGTCGGTATTCTTGCATTTGCAAGCAAAAATTATTGTACCTCCAATAATTATCGTTGTCGTTGCTTAGCCAACTGTCGCACACAAACTCAATCGATATGTCCCAAGTTCATACGATTTATATATCTGTCGCATAAATCCCGAATCGCATTTTGTCAGAGCTCGGTTGCGCTTCATACACGCCCACGAGCTAGTTATCAAAAGCACTGATCCATCCTCGCAAGCACAATCAACTCCGACCACCACTGTCAAACCTCTTAGCTCACCATCACATCCGAGGTTCTACGTAACACCTTACTATCCTCGTCATACCCTTGCTCAACATGTTTCAGATTCAGTTTTTTGCAACAGAGATGGGTAAAACAATCCATGTGTTTCCAGAAACCAGTGTACAATATCACCCTTGTACCTTGTCAGTACCAGCCATGTACAATACCACCCATTACCAACCATGTACAGTACCACCCCTGCTTTTCCAGAAACCAAGGAAATTTGTACATGTACCATGTCAAGCTAACTCTATCTCAGCTTACATCCACTCATCAGAGCAATTCTCAGCACAACACTCGTCAGAATATCAACCGACAACACTCGCTCATTCAATTATAATATGTTTTGTCTCACCTTAACATCATCATCTATGATCTGATATGTCAGATGTATCTATCACCTTAGCGTCAACTCAGGCTCAACACAACACTCGTCATATCAGCACAACACTCGTCTTGTCTCAAGCTCGAGACAACACTCGTTAGATAGCACAACTGGCCTTATCGTCGGCCTCTGATTTCTCAGTCCTCGTCAACTTCATCACATAACACCATCATATCGTCAGACCTGAGCTGATCAATCACCACCATTCCAATCGTCATATCAGATCTCTATGACAGCTTCATCACTGATCGGCAGATCAAATCTCCATGGTTGATCACTATTGATCAGTCTCCATCGCCATGGTTGAATCTCCATCTATGATTCAGAACTCCTTTATGATTTAGATCGCCTTTGTTGAAACTTCATCGCCATGATTGATTCAGATCGTCATTGTTGAAACCTCCTTATCTATGATTGGGAACCAGGGGAGAATAGGAGTAGGGAGAATAGGAGGGGGAGGAGGAAAGGGGAGAAGGTGGAGGCAGAGGAGGCAGTAGCGACCTTCCTGATGCAGTATTTTCAATAATTATTACTCAAGTTTTAACCCAAAATATCGGATATTGGTTGCAAGTATACAACTGTCATTGAGGTACTTTAAGGTATCAAACACAGGAAAAAGTCGATTCTTATCGCAAATTCAATAATCTCTGCTATATTACTAAGCACTTTGGATGTCTAATCCTGCAATGGCTGAGATTTATTTGCAAAATTTCGGAGTCAACATGGATCGTCCGATCGCGCTCCTTTTTAATTTACGGCACTACAAATGTTTTTTCGTGTAGAAGTCATTAATTCCCCATTTTATGTGCTTTCATCCGATTTGTTACACGAATAATACCATTGGCTGCCATTCCTGATCGCTCAAACCTGTGGGAAACCTCGTGTTGCTCTCCACGTTGCCTTCCTTTCCCTCGTATCTCTCCCCTAGCCGTCATCAGGGCAATCTCTCGCACTTATCCTATCGAACCACCTTCATCCCTTCAACCTCCTGGCCATCATCGTCGCGCTTCCACCACCACCCACTTGATATCCAAACAATTATGTTAATCCGTTTTTCTGGTTCCCTACTCGATTCACCTCTCTTCCACTAAGGGGGAGAAGTCACTCTCTCTTATTGTTTTTAATCAACTCACACCCACCAGGCAACCAACCGCAGCCTCCGCCAGAGCTTCGCCACCTTCCAACTAGCACTAGCAACGGAGCAAGCATAGGCCTACCCGACGTAGGATCAGAGCCGCTTCACCTTTGCTCTTAATAGGAGACGTGGAGAAGAGCTGAGACTCATGACTTGCTCACTGTGTCGATATGTTTGCTGATAAGATTATGAATTACTGATAGCATAACGACATTAATTTTATTCGTTAATTTTTATTTTGTTTTATGTTTTTGTTTGTGATGCAAATTGAGAGGATGTGGACTGATGCACTGTTGATAGCATAACGACATTAATTTTATTCATTAATATTATCCAAAGCTTGAATTCTGCCAGAAATTTAGTCACAACCATTTTCTGATTGACAAAGATTGAATTCTGGCGAAAATATGCTTGAAATTCTAGCAAAGTTATCAAAATTTAAAGGGTCAAATTCGTCTAATAATTCATTTTTATTTTCTTTCAGATTTCAATATCCTAGGGTTACCGAATAACAAAATCTGGAGTGTCAAGTGCCTCGTCAATTCGTAATTGGTTCTATTGTAACTTGTAAGCTTATTTGAGGCAACAATACTCAGTTTTCTTGGTCATTGTTTTGGTAGAAGCGTTTATTGGTCTTAAAGTGATTCAGGTATCATTTAAATTATTCTCTGATGTCATTTTTAACTTCTATGTTTTTTCTCTGTTGCAATAGTTAGCCTTTTCTATTTAATTATTTTGTTAAATTCCTTGTTAATTTGTTAGTAAGTTGCGTGATTTTTGGATTTCAGTTTTGCAAACGAGCGAGCTCAAAGAGAGAGAGAAAATAACCATGGAGACATCTTTTCAGGTTAGTGCATGTTCTCTAATTACTCTATTTATTGGTTCTCTTCTCTGTGAAGGACCTAAACTAATTGAAGATTCTGATGCCAATCATAGGTGAGTTACTTTTCATTTATTTTCAGACTATTTAATCCATTTGAACATTGTAGTCTCTCAAGTTGTTCATTCTGTTTTGCAGAAGGTAAAGCTGGATTTGAGAGGTGAAATTGTTAAGGGAAGATGGAGAGGCTTGAGCAGCGCCGCCAAGCAGATGGGTGGGTTACCATTTCCAAAAAGCAAAAAGCACCTACAAACCCTACACCCTATGTCCCTTATATCTTCCCAGCCACACACCATACCTCGTTACACTACAACAAAGGCCAGCCCCATTTAATTCATCTCTTTTCCCCAACTCTCCAAAAAAAACAACAGAATTTTCTTTCCACCATGGAAACCGACGCTAGGAAAAAACGACCCATGCCGCCATCTCCATCAAACAAGCCAAGAACCTCCTACCACAAATACCACCCAACAAGGTCGTATGTCGTCGCCCTAAATGACAACCCGCACCTTCCATACCCCAACTCCCCAGCAAAACAGCACCTGCCTTTCCCCACAGCCATACACACAGCTCACGCCAGAGACCAAGAAAGCGACGACTGATCACCAGGGAAGAATACAAACCACTGTCGCCAGCGGATCTCAGTTTCCTCCTCAAATGGCTTCCCTTCCCGCCTAACAAAGATCATCCGGCGTGGGAAGGCCGATGTCATGACTGTTTCGTCATCGGCCACGAACCAGGGGCATGCCAAGGCATTATGGTTTGCCATCAGTGCAAACTGACAGGGCACAGGGCAAGAGATTGCCCAAACCAGCGTGTGGGAAACATGTTGCGACCGAAATACTTGCGCCCACAGGGGCCACCAGGGAACGAAGACATGCCGCGGAACCGACCTGACAACATATACACCCATATTCATGAAACGCCAAATCTAAGAAAAGAAATCGCTCGACTCCGACAGGGAATTGTAATTGACACCAGTCTCCTACCCTCACACCACTCCACAACGGTCATGGCACATTTTCAGGAAGAATGGGAGAACTCGGCCAAGGGGCATATTTCCAAAACCGGGGAAAACGAGTACCTACTGATCTTACCATCTGAAATTCCTCGACATGTGTTTATGGCCGAACCCCACCAGAAACTCCAAGACGAGGGGTATATCTGGTACCGGTAGGAAATTTAACCTTCCGAGTATGGGTTAGGCTGTACGGCTTACCGCCTTTCGCGTGGTCGCTTGAACTACTGACCTACGCAACATCGTCCTTTGGCCTCATCCTGGACCATGGAATAATCGACAATAGGATCTCCATCGAACATCTTGATCTTCTCATCGCTACCCCGGCTCTCGAACTGGTTCCAAAGAACATTACGCTCTTTCTGCTGGGTATAGCTCCTCTAATCAAGGTAGAGATCCTTGGCTGGAAAAAGGAACCGTTCTACTTCGATGTCCCGCACGACACCAAATCGACGGCTGCCCTCTTCCAAGCCAGGGCCACACACCTTGCCGAGCTTAAGAAAAAAGAGGAACATCAGGCAGCGCAAGAAGAAACGTGCCTTGGGTCGGAGTATCAAAGGAGGCATTCTCACAGATGATCATCCGCTTGACAATCTCCCAGATGATTTCTTCACAGAGGAGGGCGACTGGGCTTGCAGCCGGAAAGTACTCCAAGAACTGGTTGCAACGGCACCACCGCAGACCCTTCGAAATTTTTTCAACCGGTTAACGGCACCATCAAAGGAAACAGGGGCTTTCCCTCAGCTAGGAAAAAAACAAACTGATAAAAATGACAAAGGCAAAGGACCACCTGCGCTCCCTGCTTTCTCTGCTGCACAACCAGAGTCTGGAAAAGAACTTTCTGGCCTGACAGCGACACAGAACATACAGAGACAAAATGTGCTTTACAGCCGAAGGGATAAAGGCCAAGGCACTAAAAAAGGACAAACTTGGGTTCCCAAACAAAATCAGGATGCAGCTCAAATACCAGCTCGCAGACTAGGAAAAGAGCCGGCCCTAGACTTACCCATCAAGGAGGCCCAGCTCTCCAGCCCAAAATTGTTGCAGGCTTCTTTTAGCGCAGCCCAGAACTGGAACAAAAAATCTACACAGGGAAAGCCCGCGGCAGCAAGAACCTTAGATATGGACATCGTTCCTCCCGACTCTGCTCCTACTCCCAGCCCGCCAGACCTTTCAATGACACATGCCCAAAAGCAACTCATATGTGCACCCCACCAGCCCAAATCTCCAATCCACCTGTTTAACCAGGAAACCCAACAGCTTTTTTTTATTACCCTCCCCAACCCCAGCACCTAACCTCGCCATCTCCGACACTCAAACCCACTTCGCAGAACCCCAGAAACCACAGGAAGTCACAAACCAAACCAACCAAAAAAACTCTCCCCCACACCTAACCGACGACCAAAATGCATCACTCCTCATCAAAATACAAGAATCAGGCCAGAGGCAGCACACCGATAAAAGCCTACCGCAACAGCCGAACCGTCGTAGCACGCGCAACGTGCGACCCCCAACATCCCTCCAAGGCATGATACTGACTCCGACGAGGAAGCAAACCAGAGGACCAAGGCCAACAAAAACCAAAATCCCCTCCGCCGAAAACAAGGTAATCATCAGTTGTCTTGGTGAGGAAAAGCTCCGGGCAGAACCGCTTGATGACGAACAGATTCGAGGGCTCTCGTAGATGATCAGTCTAGGGGCTTTCTCCCTTTCAGACTTCGTGAATAAAGATGGCTCCATCGACGCGGCCAAAGCTTTTGCAAAGCTAGATGAAGACTCAAGTGACCCAACTTAAGGATCAGGGAATGCCTTGCAAGACCCAATGGACATTGACTCTGACAAGAAAGAGGGGGCCGTGGATGACCCGAGAAATACCACCGTAGGAGCTGGTACCGCGGTTGAAGAAGATGAGGACCTCCTGGAGGTTTAATGTTCGGCATAAGAAACAATGAAGATCAGAACAGCCTTGCTAGTGAAAAGCAATAGTTTTTTGTCGCCTAGGAAATCTTGTTTTTGAAATTAGGAATTTTGTTAGTTTTAAATGATCACATTGCTTTCATGGAATGTTAGGGAATTACATGACAAAGAAAAATGCAAGGTTGTCAAAAATATTTTAAGAGGACAAAATTGTAATATCATTTGCTTACAAGAATCAAAACTATGCAATCTGGATCAATTTACTTTTTACCAATTCTATCCGGCACTTTATGACAACTTTCATTGCAAAGATGCCTCAAATACGAGAGGGGGAATCATAACGGCTTCGTCAAGAAACTTCCAACTAAAGAACTCCCACGTTCACCCATACTCATGCACGGTAATACTGACGAATCAATCTGACTCATGCATGATAACAAATGTCTACGGTCCAACGGACGATTCACTCAAAATAGATCTCTTAAACGAACTCAAGGAAATACGCAGGTTGAACGATCTGCCATGGATCATCACGGGGGATTTCAACATACTTAGACACCCAGAAGACACTACAGGCACCAATTTTAACCTGGGTATAGCACTAGAATTTTCTCACACAATCGACACCCTGCAATTACATGATATCCCATTAAACTCGAGGAAATTCACCTACTCAAATAAAAGACCCACGCCGACTCTATTGAAACTAGACCGAGTACTCATATCAGAAAATTGGTACAACCTACCTAACAGCCCAGTAAAATGCTCTCTAAACGATGTACCCACACCAATATCGGACCATATACCAATCCATATGACCATCCAGAAGCTAAACACAAAAACCAGTAAACAATTCAAATTCGAACGATTCTGGCTGCGTTTCGAGGAAACAAGGAAAATTGTCAGAGACGCTTGGCATATAAATAACCCCTCCCAGGTGGTTGCAATAGATCTACAACGACATCTACAAGCCGTCCGACGAGCACTGACAGCATGGGCCACCGATAAATTCGCAAAAACATCAGACATTCTGACAGTAACGAGAACAATAATCCAATCCCTGGACAAGGCAGAGGAACATAGGAGACTCTTAGACAGAGAATTCAAATTCTGTCTTGACTTATGGAAACATGCTTACGACCTGTCAGTAATCCAAGAACATAAATGGCAGCAAAGATCATCAGCAAGATGGCTGTCTCAGGGAGATAAAAAACACCAAATATTTCCACGCAATAGCTTCAAAGCGCCAACAAACGAACCACATCACTACATTGGAAGCAAACGAAAACTCGCACACGCAATCCAGTGAAATAACCCTGGCTTTCACAAGCTATTTCAAGGAAATCATGGGATATAAACAGACGGTTCAAAACCTAGCTGAAAATATAGTACAACCATCAAGTATAAATAATATAACTGAATTGTCAGAAGACTTCACACCGAAAGAAATCAGAAAGGGGTCTTCTCCCTAGCCAAGGGAAAAGCATCGGGACCTGACGGTTTCCCTTCGAAATTCTTTCAACATTATTGGGAAATAGTGGGAGAATGCATATGCAAAGTAATAAAGGCATTTACCGAAAACAAGCTAGATTTATGGAGAATAAATCAAGCAACCATCTCAGTAATACCAAAATTTGAGAATGCCTGTAAAATAGAAGATTTTCGACCCATTAGCGTCCTATCAAGCATCCCAAAACTAATCTCGAAACTACTGGCTTCGAGACTACAAAAGATACTCCCAAAACTCATCTCAAATACGCAAATCGCTTTTGTAAAAGGGAGACACCTCATGGATACTTTTCTAGGAGCAAGCGAAACGATCATTCTAAGGCATAAATTAAGAATCTCATCAATACTTATAAAGGTAGATTTCCGAAAGGCTTTCGACACAATCTCTTGGGAATTTATTCTGGATCTACTGGGGAAAATAAGATTCTCAGATAAATGGATCTCATGGATTAGGGCCATCCTAATTTTCTCTTCATCCACCATCAGAGTAAATGGCCAACTGGGACCACACTTCTTCCACCAATGTGGACTTAGACAGGGTGACCCACTCTCCCCTCTGCTATTCATATTAGCAGCATATACTCTACAAGGACTAATAAACAAAGAACGACACAATTTCTTTTCCATGCCAACACTCCACACCACAACTTTTCAGTTCGCGGACGACACATTACTCATTTCAGAGACACACCCACAAAACTTGAGGGTAATTATGCAAATCTTATCCCAATATGAGAAGTTCACGAGATTGGCATTAAATCCGGGAAAAACAACTCTCACCTCAATCAATGTGCCAAATGAGCTCAACTCGGTGCTAGAGAATATTCTCTCATGCAAGGCGCAACAACTACCAATAAAATACCTAGGTCTACCACTGACAATTAAGAGACCAACGAGAGACTTGTTCTTCCCCATCCTAAATGCAGTACAACGAAAATTACAAATGTGGAAAGGTAGATTACTATCCAAGGGTGGTCGACTAATCCTAATAAACTCAACAATCAATGCCTTACCACTGCACTTCATGCAAACAGTAACTCTCCCAAGCTGGTTAACAAAGCACATTGAACGAATCAAGATGCGTTTTTCTGGAAGGGAGAAACTACCTCATCAAACGGAGGTTTCCAGGTCAACTGGACTACAGTGTGCCTACCGAGGAAACATGGAGGGCTAGGAATATTGGATCTCAAAGTCTTCAACAAAGCTCTCCTTATGAAATGGCTATGGAATATATACCCAAACAAGGAATCAGTCCTCACAAATCTTATTGGGGTTCACTACAACATACTTGACATAAACCATTCTCACAACACAAATCAGGAAGTAGCAGATTTTCTGTCTTTCTTCCTGAGAGACCTATTATCTCTCCTCCCCTTCCTCAGAGCATCTACCTCACGGGATGAGAACAACGAACTATCATGGAGATGGACATCATCCGGGTTTTTCTCTGTAAAAACCGTTTACCAAATGATGATAAACTCGGGTCTAACTGACAGACATCCGAGTCTCATATGGAAATCACAGGCACTCCTAAAAGTAAAAATACTCATCTGGATCGTACTAAAAAATAGAGCCCCCACAAGGGAGTTTCTATCGAGACATTGAATCCCCTGTGAGAAAAAATGTGTCCTCTGTTCTCAAGACATAGAAGAAACTGCGGACCACCTATTCGTAACATGTCCTTTCTCCCATCAAACCTGGCTCCTTTCAACCCAAGCACACCCAGATAGGTCCAGTGATTCTCTATATGCATGGTGGGATGCAAGCACTTTAAATCTAAACAACAAAGAGACAACCAAATGGAATACACAAATAGAGACGTTAGCGATGTAGGATATATATGAGGTGCCACAACAAGCAGACTCTCAGGAAATGGTGCCAGGTTGCCACCAGCCAGAATCAAGAGCCTTCGAGACAAAAGGGTCGGTTCTCCAACTCCAATTAAGCACAACTCTATTGATTCTGTATTTTTTTTGGATTGATTATGCCATGATGTGTTTCTATTTCTGGCAACATAGTTTAAGGAATCATTTAAATTGATTTTGCCTTGATGTGTTTCTATTTCTGCTTAAGTCTCTTGTTGATATCGCTGATGGACGAAATTGTTTGACACTTAAAGTGGCAAAAGGGAAG
>CAXKVX010004876.1:0-19101 GCA_964058865.1 Eleocharis quinqueflora
ATCTCGAATAAACAAATAGAGAATGGTAGCTATCCTAAGTGCTATCAGGTTTAGGTAGCTGGAGGAGACTTGAAATAGGCTCTCTTTAGTGCTTAATTGCTAATGGAAAGCTTGTCTGAATGTTTAGATTACCTTCTGATTTGTATCTGCAATCCTTATATAGGCTGAGCACTTCTTGGAATCTTAGATCTGTGAAAACTGCTCCTAGCATTACAGAAAAGTCCCATAACGGGTTGAAGGCGTTATAACGCCTTGGACTTGTTCCCTCTTTGCCCTTCTGCTGCTGACATGTGGGCCAACAATCTGCTAACCCATTATAACGCTTGGCTGAGGCATTATAACGGATGCCAATCCGTTGTGACGCCTTGCTGGAGCGTTACAGTAACGCTTGTCTCGGGAAAATCCAGCATCTGATCATTTTCTCTCCTCTTGAGGCGTTATGACGCCTTGGAAACTCGTTATAACGTCTTTGTAACTCGTTATAATGAGTTGGCTAACGTTATGATAATGCTGTGCTCTGTTTTGTGCCTTGAAGTCTTTCCTTGATGCTTGAACCATGTCTTGACTTGTCCAGTACATGTTTGAGAATGTTTGACATTGATTTGTACATGTTTTAACATGCATCTTTATCAAAACTTATGTGAAAGATTAGTATTTTATGTGTTTTGCAAATTATCGAACAAGAGATGAGTTGATGAATTTAATCCAACAAACTTCTCTTTTTGACAATTTGCAAAACCAATTGAGATATGCATATCAAATGATGCAAATTTTTCAAGGAGATGCAGTGAGAGCTAATACACTTGTTAAAAGAGTGCGTCAGAAATCAAAGTGATGATAGTTTGGGCAAAACAAAATTCTGAGTGTTACCACAACTTAACTCGTTTCAGCTGAACTTTGCTCTATCCTCAAAGTATCATCTTTTTCAAGCAATTTTTGCTGTAGATTTTCTATCCGCTCACGCAACTTTACAATTTCTTCCTTGTACATCTTCATGTTTTCACTGCCATTTAAAGTTGAATCTTGGCCAACACTTTCGCTTCTCTCTGTGAGATCTCTTAGCTTTTTAGAAGAATTACTTGGTAGTGCATTTTCACCTTTTGGATCGGCATGTATTCCATCAGACAATCAGATATATATAAATATCTTAATGTAAAGTATAGTTCAGAGAATGCTAATGACGGAAATAGTTAATCAATGTTGTCAAATATGATACAGAAATGGAAATTTTCATCTATTTCATTGAAATATAATTCTGAGTCTTACAGAAACAATACTAAACTAAAATCTAGAATAAAACTAGTTCTAACCTAATCTCTACTTAAAAGTTCTACCTTAATTAAAACAAACTACTCTCTAATTATCACTATAGAATATTACAAAGCATGTTCTTAACTGACTTCAAACTCTAAACAACAAACATAACACATCGTCAATTCATCACAAAAACAACATGACATCTTCCACACAAAAGTTCTGTTAAAAGTACTTGCACCACAAAATACTCTCAATAAACTTCTAAGGACTTGGATTGGGATCAAAAGAAAAAAGAAAATGTCATTTCTCTCTCGAAGGAACTTTCATGCCTGTCAGATACACTTTCTTCTTGTAAACAATCTCAATATCAGATACCTCTTCATCTTCTATTTCATTGAGATTCCATCCTGAGTAATTTGAGCTTGTGTCTGTCCTTGATCCTAGAAAAAATAATGTAAAGATTTTTCTATTCTAACAGAAAATATGAGTTTTCTATTACATCTCCCTGAATATCTAAAACATTATTAAAACGTGTAGAAATATTAGTTAAATTTCTCACATTCTGGGGAAGAACTAAAGTTAACTTGAGAAACAAGTCCTTTTTAGAGTTTTTACACTAAAAACTAGCTAATCTAATTATGTTTAATTCTAAAGAATGAAAGCTTTTAAATTTTTCATTTCTGAAACAAATATTATTTCTTTCTATCCAAATAGTCCATAGAACAGTTCCTCTAACAATTTCTATAATTATGTTATCTTTGAGGGATATAACCGCTGGTATATACCATAAATTCTTAATTGAAGTTAAATAGTTGAGAAATTCATTAAATTCAACTATCAAACTCCATAAAGTTTCAGCTATTGAACAAGTAATGAATAAATGATCTACTGTTTCCTCTAATCCACAAAATACACAATTAGTAGCTATATTCATTCCTCTAAAAGCTAAGTTTTGTTTGGTCAAAACTTTTTTCCTCTTAACTAACCACACAAAAAATATATTTTTAATGGCATTTTGGTTTCTCAAATAGTTTCATAATCTCTATTTTTTATTTTCTCAAAATCCAACCACACTTGTAAAAAGATTGGACTGAAAATATACTATTAGAATTACATTTCCATATAATTTTATCAGGATTTTATTTTTCTAATTTTATATCCTGCTATTGATTTCAATTGATTGAAATCAAATCTGAGACTACTAATTAATTGTCTTTTGAATTTTAATAATTCTTATAGAGACGTATTGAAATACGTCTTCAACAGTAATATTGACATCTAGAGCAATCTCAAACAATGATGAAATCAGTGTTGTCAAATGATTATTCATACAATTCAAAGATCAAATTAGTGTGGTCTCTTATCCCCTCCCAAATATTAATAAGATGACATAGTCTAAATTATATTGCATTAAGAATATTGCAAATGAAGAAAATGCGAGAAGGCGCAAATGAAGGAAATGAAGGAAATGCGAGTATTGAACAACGTTGACATGTGTTGAAGGAAAGCATTAATCTTCTCTGACGGCGCAAATGAAGGAAATGTGAGAAGCTGTGTTACCCGGTGCTTTAGATTTGCAGTCGAACTCGTATCGAGTGTGAATCCGGTGCGGCACGGGTTCGCACCCGGTGCGCCACGTGGCGAACTGAGTTATTTTATTCGGTCAAATTAGCCGATTCGATCAAGATACGGGTTGGATGCGGCTTGCCCGATTCTATCCAGTTCGACTTAGGCCACAAAAGATTCATGAAGCACTTTTTTGGCAAAAATTCTTGCTCCATTCAAGATTCGAACTTGGAATTGTGCTCCTTTCCTTCAAACTCTCATCCACTACACCACACAAGTGTTTGTGTCTATATTGTTATCAATAAAAATATATACAATCAGTCAAGTGATATAAAAAAAGAAAAAAAGTTGTGCATTAAAGAAGAAAAACTCTTTGATATTAAAGAACAAATATTTATTTATACTAAAAAAATTTATTATGATATATTAGATTAATTTTTTCAATTAAAATTTAATATATATGGCCGCACCCGTATTCTCGATATTTTAGAATTGTCGTATCGCCGCACCCGTATCGTACCAGATACGATACCCGCACCCGCACTGGTGCAACATAGGCGAGAAGGCTTCACGCGATGACCATGGGTTACTTGTGACTTCGAGAGCTTCAAGTGAGATGGCGAAATGGTAGATAGCAACGAGGGTCTCTGGAAAGTAGAAGATCTCATGAGTAGAGGAGAGAAAAGGGCAAGAGTTCTGTAGGGACGAAGAGAGATAGACTGGATGGTTGCGACGGAACGGGATCTGGTGCTGCGTGAGACGGTGTAGCGCAGTATTTGGATCGTCCGATTTTCACTAAGCATCAACATTCGTGTCAAAATATAAAGTCATTTCTGATTTTCATCTCTGACGGTCGATCACGAAATTAACGGTCGATCCGGACCATTCATTTATTGTAGCACGTTACTACGTTACAGCAGATCCGAGTCCGATTGCGACGGTTAGGGTTTTCTGAAAAGGATGGAGAACAAAGAAAGACAAAATGATAATCATGATCGCGATAGAGAGAGCCAAGGGGTCTCGATTAATTTTGATGTACTTCCAACCATTGATTAGCTATGGATAGGTGATACTTTGTTGCTGAAAGCGCTGCGTTATTCGGTGCTGAGCGCAAGAATTTCACAATTTTACTGTTTTGATCTGGAGCGTTCCTTGATAAGGACAGACGGATCAACGGATAGAAATTAGATCCGAAAAATACAAAATCAATCGGAATCATTACATAATTAGAACAACATTGATGCTTAATATATAGCATAGATTTACAGGTGCGCATCTCTATTAATTTAAATTTCTTAAATTCCAACAGTAAGTGTTTTCATCGTAATATGTTTTTCTAAAATTTTATTTATGCGGTATACAGACAATTTTGAGTTATATATACTGATATTCGACCTGTCTAACGTGCGTAACGATCACAAAAGATGATGATTTCGTTAACCGTTTTGTTTAATGATCGATTAAAAAAAATTTGTTTCGTTAATTGTTTCATTGAAGAAAACGATCAGAACGATCAAACTAATTCTCTTCACTCTTCATCCATCTACTCTCTCATCACACTAAAGCAAATCAGAAACTGCTGGTGAACGATTCTAATCATACACCAAAATCAAATCATTCATCTCCTCATTCGAGCAATCATTCATCTCATCTATCACACCTTATCTAAACATAGCGTTTTTTTTTTTAATCAAAACAATTCTAACAATACACAGTCACAAACGAAAATACGAAACAATATGTTTTCGTTAATCATTTCATTATTTAAACGAAAGAAATTTCTTTGATCGTAATCGTTTAATCTGTCACAAAACGAAACGAAAAACGATTAAACAACTGATTATTGACAGATCTAACTGATACTGATAATGACGATCGATGACGATGAACTTCAGAACATCAATTGCAATTTTTCTATGTAATCAGGAATCCGTATCCCTCGAAATAATGCGGGGTCACGAAATGGACAGCGAGCAGCACTGTTACGTTGTAAATTCGTTGGTACTGTAGCAAAAATACTGTGCGGGCAACACTCGACACTGTAGCAGCGATGAGAATACAAGAAGACCCACTGCTGCTGACCATTCAGAGATGTGAATTCTGTAATCAGAGGGTCATATATATTAAACTGGCTCTTCGCTAAAAGCAAAGGTCAAAATAGATCTGAACTTCTAATTTCAAAATCGCATGATAAATTTACACTAAGCAAAAGAAAAAGTGCAAGGAAATTAATAAGTTATGTTTTGAGAAAAAAAAAGAGGAAATGCATCAATTGACTTCTACTGCGTAATAGCTGCTTTCTCGAAGGTTTAGCAGTGGCTTTGATGTTCTTCTGCAGCAAACAGACGTGTTGACAATTGTATAACCACTGCACAAAAAAAGACTTTATTTTCGGGTTTTTTTTCTTTATTATCGATTTTTAATCCGGCGTTGAAGAGGGATACTACAAATATTAGCAACCGGTGATAAAATTGATTTTTATCACCGGTTTTTTTTACTAACAACCGGTGATAAAAGTCAATAAAAAAGTAAAAAAAATTGTACGTTCTGCAACGTGATAGCTGATTGCAGAATGTACAGTAGCGGTTAAATCGTAATTAATTCAGATTCTAAATTTCAAATTTCAAATTTAAATGTCGAAATTTAATTTAAAAATTAGAAAAAATTTAGAAGTAATAAATAAAAAATAACAAAAAATAAAGGACCAATAGAAAAAAAGTAAAGTAAGAAAACAAAAAAAATAAGAAATAAATAAATAAAAAAAGAAATAGAACAAGATTAGAAAACAAAAATCAATAAGTAAAATAAAACAAGAATAGAGAGAAGAAAAGAGTCAACGTCGTTTGTATCTGATATTGAGAGAATAAAAATGGGGAAGGAGATAGTAACGAAGAAAAACAAGAACAACAATGGTAAATATAGAATTGAGGAAGAAGATAGTATAGGGAGATAGAGATAGAGAGGTATATATAGAGAGATATGGAAGATAGAGAGGAGGGAGACACACAAAAAATGAGCTGACGCAGCGCAGGTTCTAAATTCAAATTGTTATCACTATTTTTTTTTGATAAAACCTTTATCACTGGTTGTTAGGTTTTTATCACCGGTTTTTATTAAAAAATCAGGGTTAATACTTTTATCACTATTTGTCACTATAATCTGATGATAATTAGGCGACACTAAAGTTTTTTTGTGTTGTAGTGAACCAATACATCGCTATCGCTAATAAATTATCCATTTTTTGTGTTCAGCTTCAGCACAAATGGTCTATTGGACCCGATTCCTCTACCGCGCGGTACCGACGGACCGCCCAGATTTACTGCGCTGTCAGCTACGGACGGCCCAGATTTGATTAGGGAGAGTCTGATATTATAAAGTTTAGCTTGCACGAATCTTGATGCAAATTAAAAGCCGAGATTTGCTGCGCGGCACGCACAGTGACGGTGCCGCGCGGTAGAAGATCTCGTTCCATGGTCTATTATACTTCCGTTACAACACATGAATGACAAACCAAATACATATTTAATTACTTGCAATTCATTCGTGAAAGCTCCTCAATTCCTATAAATGACCTATAATAATTCAAATGCATTAATAAAATAAATGACATGTTATTATTTTTATTTTAGCAACAACTTTCTTTTTATTACATTTGTTTCATCTTCAACAATTTGCATACAAATTATTGTATATAATTATGAAAAGTGTTTTGTCTATACAATAATCAATATTACTATAAATATCAATGGACGAGTTCAGTTGCATCCAATTTGCACATTTATTTTTGTTATTATGCATCTAATTAACTGAACGCTTGACTGAAAACGCGCCCCGACACGATTTCTCTTCTCCTTTCTTGAGTTGTTATCTTCAGTTTCTCCAATCGCTTCAACTCAATCCGAATAATAATACAGTTAACATGCACAATAATACGAATAACATGCATAATAACACAATTAACATAAACCATAACACATTTAACAACACAATCCGAAATAAATAACACTGATTAACATGCATAATAATATGATTAACATGCATAATAACTCATTCTGAATAACAATACAATTAACATGCATAACTAACGAAGAAGGGGTCGTGAAGCGAATTAATTAACTCATTATGCACATTATTTGAACTATTATGCATGATATTTGAACTGTCATGCAATTTATAAAAATAAGTACAAATAGATATAAATAACTGATATCGATGGTGGTATTAATATGATGATATAATAATGTGCATAATAATTAGAACAATGTGTAAATTGAGTGTAACTCAACGAATCCAGTGGTATTGATGATGGTATTGTTATACCACCTCTCTATAATTGTACCATAAAATAACACTGAGACCTATGTTGTACGAGTGCAGATGAGTGTATTGTATCCGATATGATACAGGTGCGACGATACGACAATTCTAAAAAATCTTAGATACGGGTGCGGCTAAATATATATTGAATTTTAAGTAAAAAAGTAATTTAATATCTTGAAAAATAATATATAAGTGAATATATATAATAAAAGTTATTATTATACACAAGAGAGAATAAGATGTAGGGGTAATATGTCTTTTGATGGAAAGTGACTTCAACCTTACGACAACGTGATGAAGCAACAACTAAAAAATGCACACTGATTATCACGTGAAGTATCGCAAGAAAATCGTATCGGATACGAATGCGGCAAGTATCGGATACGTGTGTGGTAAGATATACCGAGTAACACCGATTGAGACTAATATTTTCGCACAAATTTTGGGTTTATTATTGGTTTTCAAGTTATATAACAGTTAAGAAATAGCGAGACATGACTGAGGCGCGACAAAAATATTATACGGTGAATAAATTTGCTCAATTTGATTCTATTCATTTCTGATGGGACATAACTGTTATGCGAGTATATTTATGGTAAAAATTGATTTGAATAACAAATCTTTTAAATAATGTTGTGTTATAGTCAATATATTTTTCTTGGTTAAATCTTTATTTACTATATATACAGAGTCAACATATAGACATAACGATTCATGGCTGATGAAGAAACCATCAAAGGATCGAAAAATATTCAATAGACATTTATTTGATCGAAAAATATCCACGTTGTGCAGCGGATAATTTTTTATTTTGTATTGTTTTATTTTATGAAGACATTTTTTAAAGAAATCAAATAAATGAAATAATGAACAACAGAAAATAGGAGTTGTTAATTTATTTACTTTATTATTTTACAAATGCATTACAATTAAAAAAATTAGAAATCAAATCAAAGAAACAAAGTACATTAGAAAATAGATATTTGATTTTTCATCTAATAGATTTCACATTGTTGTTCTAATTAGCTAAATTGGCATAGCCTTCCAATTATTTTAGTATTAATCGACATTTGTAATATTCAGCTGGAAAAATTACAGTCTCAATTGGAAAAGATTGAGTGCATAATTAAACTATCCGAAATTTCATATAAAAACGGAAAGATTGAGTGCTATACAATAATTCAGTATTTCAATTATGATTTTTTGGATTGTTTAATTATTGTTTATCCATATATTAGTTGTATCATCATATTATGTCTCTCAGACTATTAAGTCATATAGTGTATATTATCTTCTTTTTTTTTGCACAAGACTAGAGTATGAGATCACAGGTAGACTTTGAAATATTTTATAAATAGTTTACTTTTTAGGGACAAGATATCTATTATGCATCCAGCACTGACAATAACATCATTTATTCTCCAGCAAATTAAACAAAAAATATATGTCCCACTAAAACTCACTCCTTCAGTTAGCTAGCAAATTAAAAGAATGTTAATTTGTTTATTGGCATGTAGCAGTTTGTGGAGAGCAATAAATTCAATTGATTCCATGAACCTCTTATCCTTTTTTTAATGCACTTGCTAATTCCGGGACAATTAATTTTTTATAAACTTGGAAGGATTGATAGTTTATAAAATTCTCCAAATAGGAAGGAGGCGAGAGACAATTAATTTTTTCTTTTTTGTACGCAAGCAGAAGACCAAAGTATAAGAGAATTGAAAGTCTAAAATTGAGCGGTTGTAATCGAAAGAAATGAAAATCTCACGCTTTGTATTGATCTGAGAGGTGAATAGAGGTTTGGAGTCAAAAACTCCAATCTCCTTTTATTAGTAGTGAATTAATGTTTAGAACATATCTTAATTGTTATTAGTATACTATATGTAGGGGCGAATGCACCTTAAGCCAGGGCAGCAAGCGTCCTCTCTAGAATTTTTTTTGCAAAATAACCCTGTATATTTCTACGATTTGTCAATTTTTTTGGTAAAATTACCATGTATAATTAAAAATCTGCTTTATTTTGCCTCTTCTGGAAAAAAAAATATAGATCTTGCCCTCTGATAAAAATCCTGAATCTACCCCTGAATATATGACATTATTTTTGTTTCTTTCATTACTCAAGATATGTAATAGAGATTTGCTATATAACTATAATTTTAGTCAAATATATATTATTGTGTGATGTCAGATTATTCATCAATTTAATACCATAAGAGATTATTCAAAATAAAAAATAAGACGCGACATAATAGCGATGCTGAAGCGAATATGTTATATGACAAGCATTTACCTATCATCTTAATAAGGACATTTTGAGAAAAGTACATTCAACATATGAACCACAAAATGAAGGTAAGTTATTTCTAAATCTTTCTCTACTTCATATAATTCTCTTTTGAAAGAGCAGAGATTTTCTTTGATTGTAAAATCTTAAGAGCCACCTTATTTGAAAATGGCGTGTTCAGATTGGAGGATGAGAGGTGTGAGAAATGGGGAGAATGCTTGTTTAGAGAAGCAACGACGGTTAAGTTGTAGAAGGTTTTGAGAGAGAGATATAAAGAGAGGAGCTGAAAAATATATAGAAGAATGTGCTGGATCCGAAGACTAGGGAATGAGATTTTCTAAATACCAATATTTAATATGATTTGATTAAAAATTCGGTTATAAGACATTTAACACCGGATAGTAAGTAATAATCGATGATAAAAATTTTAACACCAAATATTTTAAAAATTCGGTGTTAAAACAATCATTTAACACCGAATATTAATAAAAATCGGTGTTAAATTAAAAATAATTTTACAGTCATTTAATACCGAATTTTTAGTAAATATTCGGGATCAAGTTTTACACTAAATTTCTACAACGCCACTGAGCGTTTTCAATACCGGATATTACTACAATCTAGTGATAATTAGACGACGGTATAAAGCTTTTTTGTGGTAGTGTGTAAATTTAAAAAATTTCATTCGTCTCTTGGAGGGATGAGAACAAAAACTAATATCAATCTCACAACACTAATCTCAGATATCATATGACATTATTATCTCCAGAAATGTTTAACACAAGAGCATAGTTTATGGTGGGGTTATGATATGATTTTGCTTTCAATCCACTGTATATAAATTATACTGTTACCCCGTATACTTCCACAGTACCACATGAGCCTTTTTCTTTTAATTTTTGTGCCTTTTTTTTACAGTTTGAGGATCTCTCTGTTTTTTTCTTTTCACATTTCAAAACAAAAAGGAAAATAGAAATATGAGAAAGAAGATCGATTTACACGTTTCTCGAGAGGAAAACATAATCAACTCATTCATAGAAATTTAATCTTTTGATATATACTTTATGACAAAAACTTGGTATTTAAAATTTAAGTACACTGAGTACTCTAATTTATCTGAACAGTTCAGTTTATCGAGATTGAAAAAAATTCATTCATTGTAATTTTTGTTGTACTTAAAAATTACTTTTTATCAAATTCCATAAATTAAATTATCCAAATAAAATAGAACTGTTTAAATTGACATAATTGCGATGGAACTTCTAGTAAAGAATGTTAGTGGAAAGTTGAAACAATAACACGAATTATTCCACCCGAAGGAGTGCACTTGGCACAATCTAAACAAATATTAAATAAAGGTACAAGTGGATTGACACGTGTAATTTAGCATATATTTCATATAGAGAAGGAAATTATTAGCCATCCAAGCATACTTAATTCAATCCATGGTGACGTGGAAATCACTAACTGAAAGTAATTGTTTGTTTAAGAAAGATAAGTCAAGTTCTCTAACTTTTTAACGCAAAAAAATATATTCATTTTTTTAGTAAAGACCTTTTTTGTTGTTGCATATCTTAAAATTGATTTCAATTTTTATTTTACTTTCTTTACTGAAATTGAGATGTCAAATTCGATAAATAAAATTCGAATTATATATTATATAATTAATATATCAAATATTGTCACAAATATTATATAGAGTAATATAAGATATGTCATAAATGTGATTAATTGAGGAATTGTATAATACGTATTTCGTCAAGTTTTAGATACGAGTACATATAGAATTAAAATAAATTATAATTATTGATCGACCATATTGATTTAACTAATTCTAGTATTAATGTAAAGTTAGAAATATTATTTGGGCTAATTCGATCAAATTGGATCAAAGTCCAAGAAAAACAGACCAATCAACAAGTGTCTCGCCGTCGTAAAAGAGCCTCTTTCCGCCGCAGAAGACTAGAATAGATTTGGCAAGAAATCTGCAAATTTCGGCCCAGGTCATTGGAAGTCGCAAAGAGACTAGGCATATTTTCTGCATATTTCAGCTCAAGTCATTGTGGCAACAAAGAGCGTTTTTGCGGCTTCAAACAATGAGACAGAAAGGCATAATTTTCTGCCTATTTTGCGATATATTTCTGACTTGTGCTCCAAGTAAATCATACATTTTGAAAAGGATTCGAAGAGAATTTCGATATCAAATATTTTATAGAATAATGTTATTAACGATGGTATCTCTCTAAAATACGTTATCAATGTTAGAATGGAGTCCTAAGGTCAATTGCTAGCTAGTGTTGAAGTATTTTTAACAATTACAATTCAAAATTGTTATCTTATTAGGGTCAACGTTTGATAACCTTAAGATATACAATTCTTATGTAGAAAATCACGTTAATATCATGTCAATTCAAAATCAAATATAATCGTCATAAAAACCAGCTAAATATACTCATATAACAATCCATCCATTTTTTTGGAAAATTTTCACAGAGGGCCAAGGTCCAAAAATGTTCAACAGATAGAGCCAATAGCACCCTAAAAATTGCACAAAAGGGCAGGGGCATGACTATTAGTCGCGCCCCTAAGAAATTTCGATTTTTTTGCTGAATTCAAGGCATTCTGCTGTTGTTTTTTCAAATGTGGGACCTATATTTAGAGGCACAAGTAATAGTTGCGCCCCTAAATGTTGCTGACAATTCTTTTTTCTAAGTTATGATTATTAATACTATATGCAAAAAAAAAAATTGTCAGCAACATTTAGGGGGCGTGACTATTAGTTGCGCCCCTAAGTGGTAGGCCTCACAACTGAAAAAGCAGTTGCAGAATGCCTTGATTTCAGCAAAAAAAAACGGAATCTTCTTAGGGGCGCGACTAATAGTCATGCCCCTGACCTTCTGTGCAATTTTTAGGGTGCTATTGTCCCTATCTGTTGAACATTTTTGGACCTTGGCCCTGCGTGAAAATTTTCCATTTTTTTTATAACGGGTCTGTCTAATGTCATGTCATTAATATGCATTTGTCTAATTGGTATGAAATATCATATTCATAATATGCAAAGCACTAACAAAAGACAATAAACATGCAAATCCAGAGATAATTACGTCTCCATATTGATTACAATGACTATGACTATATATCTAGAATGACATCACAATAAAACATATTATATATCTTCACAACAAGTCACATTTTTTATTTATTTTTTATAAAAGTAATGTTTAATTCATGTAACAACAATACAACATTCATTAAATTTCATAATACATAAATAATTAAACACAAAACAATCATCACTATGATTGTCCTCTGGTATATCACTAGCTTGCAATTATTTTAGGCTATTAAGCATATTTTTATTTTTAATTTATTATAAGAAATGAAAAAGATTGTAAATTTTTTACTAGGGAGGTATGTGTCTAACTTGAATCGTAGGATGCTCATTATTAATACAGTATTCATAAATGGGTAAAATTTTCTTTACCAATCCTAGCTTTGTACCTGCTTCTTTTACTGACAACTTTGCTTATAATGTTGTGACACGTCAAATTAAGTGGCTAGGAAAAAATTGTTCTCAAGAAATCATTATTAATTTGACTTGAATCCCAGGAACAACCATAAAAATGAAAATGAAAATATATTATGTCAAATTTCAGTTATAATAATATGGTATGGAGGCATTAATTAATAATTCCGGACTTCTAGATGTCGAGGCGAATGTGCCTCTCCGTCTGCTGTTACTATCATTACAGTTGGAGAGAGATCATTGCTGGAAAAAAAGAGAGGAGGAAAATCGCTTAGTAAGGATATGTCATATAAACTCTCGATTCGGTACTGATTCGATTTTTAGTAAGATTTTGAAAAGATCGAGCATATAAGGCTAGGTCTTAAAAGAGTCGGATTTGTTTCAAAAATACAGACTTCTATTTATCCGGCTCTTTCAAGTTCCGATCCCGTCCAGCCCTGATTCGGCCCTCTGCAACTCTTATCCACGCCAGTCTCTCAGACTCTTATCAACCCTTTCACAATTTAAAAAAAATAAAAAAGAGACCAAAACCCTTATTATTCGGCCCTGATCCGACCCTAATCTGATCCTCTGCAACTCCGAGGGCCTGATAAGGGCCGAGCCTTAGAAGGGCTGGATCTATTTTCTTAGAAAAAAGTCCTTATTACCTGGCCCCTATTAAGTCATCTTCAGACTCGGTCCTTACCTGACCCTTTCATAGGTTGGTCCTTGTAAAGCTCAGCCCGACCCTTTAGACTTTCACTATCATTTAGTGGTCGTCTCTCGCTTCGACTCGACCTCACTTTTTCTTAAAGGTCTCTATCGTGAAGGAAGAGGAGAGAAATTGCACCGCGAGTTCTTCCAGTAGCCACCTCTCTTCTGATCTGGCCTCGTCTTCCACCCTTCTTTCCCTCCTCATTTCTCCTTCCAGTCAATTCCAGTTCATGAATTTTTTTCTCAACGGTGAGCAACAACGGTTGTACTGAGTTCCAAAACGTCGTGGATGCGACTGTGAAGAAAAAATTGAAACCATAATCATAGCTGGAAGAGATTTGTGATCTAGAACACCTAATGGAGCTGTAGCTATGCGACATTGGCCCTTCAGTTGTTTAGCAGCAGCTCCACAAAGATCCAGCAGAGTAATATACCGGTAATCACCCATATGAGAATACAATATTGAATGCAGGTACAATGTAATTGATTTACTGATCTATAGTAAAATTTGAGGGCTCGATCCTCATCTTTGAAGAGAAATGATGTTATGAGGCCAAGTACGATGTGCGAAGAATCGTGAGATGTACTCAAAATAGTTGATTGATGATATGTTACGACAAGCGGTGCATGTCTTTTGAATCCCGGTGATGATTGATAAGGACTGATGTCGTCTTCTTAAAATTTTAAGATATTTTGTTTCGTTTTATTATCTGTATCTATTTTTTTAGTTTCTCTTTTTTCTGATTTTTACGTGTCTCTCATTTTCTTCTTGTAATTTAAAAGATCACATTTATACACGATCACTTTATAATGAAATTTGAGGAATTATCCCATCCTTTTCTCAAAAGAAAATCCCGGACTGCTAATTCTCGTTGCTCTTGTGCAGATAACTTAATAGTCATTATCAGCAAAATAAATCAGTGATATACCTGTATTATTTGTTATCATAGCGTTCCAAACAAATAAACAACTTAAATATGTTTAGAACTAATAATTGTAATGTTGTATTTTCCATAAATTTTACTATACATGCATTCATACATGTAATATATGCAGAATTAGAAATTAATTTTGTTTTCTTTCTCAGAATATCAATAATTTGATTTTTTTATTTTTATTTGGATAATAATAATTTTACTTATACTCATATCATATATATGACACAAAATTTTGATAATACCAAATAATTTTTTATTTATTTCGTAACAATTACAATGATGCCGAATATACATCTCATTAAAATTCAAACAAAGGAAATGAAAAATTCAGAACTTGATAAGACAACCCTATTTAGAACACTATTTGTAGGCACATGTATAATAATTGCGGATAAGTATTACAATATCTTCTATAAACAGTTTACTGTGGAGCATTCATGTACTTGCTGGAAAGCAAGAAGATAAGCCTACTAGTGCTCCTTTATAAGCTTTGCACCTTATCCTTCATTTACTGATAATGTTTGAAACGCAACTTCCCAAAAGGAGATATCCAGACTCTCTGTTTTCTTTTTCTTTTTGTCCATTCTTTCTTTTTTTTCAATTCACTTATTTACTACGTTACTCGAATACTTTAAATATCTCACCGCATTCGTATTCGATAATCATAGTGTGTTTTTAGTGGTTACTTTCTCACGTTGTCGTAAGGTTGAAGACACTTCTCTTCAAAAGACATATTATCCATGCATCTTATTCTCTCTTACGTATAATAATTATTTTTATTATATATCTTCACTTATATATTATTTTTAAATGTATTAAGTTACTTTTTTAATTAAAACTTAATATATATTTAGCCGCATCCGTATCTAAGATTTTTTAAAATTACCGTATCGCCGCACCCGTATCGTATCGGATACGATACCCATACCTGCACTCGTGCAACATAACTTATTTATATATTCTTTTTGAAAGGGGAGCATAATTAAATGGAAAATTTTGTGAGAATACTGTTTTTGATACGCAGTTGATACCGACTGGGCATTTCCAGTCGACTGGACGCCTCCATTAACTCATTTCATCTGCTGTACTGGACAGTTCCATTTTCTTTCTTATTTGAAACTTTTCCATCGCGTCATCGTTCCGATTGATTCCTGGTTCCGACCTCTTCTTCTCTGGGAAGCATGTTATATTTGTTATGCATGTTATTTCTGTTGTTATGCATGTTAATTGAAAATGCCAGCATACAAAATATGATTTTCAGGCATGTTATTCTAGTTGTCATGCATGTTAGTTGATTTACTATGCATACTTATTTGGTTATGCATGTTAATTGAAAATGCTAGCATACAAAATATGGTTGTCAGGCATATTATTCTAGTTGTCATGCATGTTGATTGATTTTACTATGCATACTTAATTTGGTTATGCATGTTAATTGAAAACGCCAGCATACAAAATATGATTTTCAGGCATGTTATTCTAGTTGTCATGCATGTTGATTGATTTTACTATACATACTTAATTTGGTTATGCATGTTAATTGAAAACGCCAACATACAAAATATGGTTGTCATGCATGTTATTCTAGTTGTCATGCATGTTGATTGATTTTACTATGCATGCTTATTTTTTGTTATAAGTTGTTATGCATGTTATTCTAGTGTCGTGCATGTTATTCTAGTTGTTATGCTTGTTATTTGATTTATTATGCATACTTACTTATTCTAGTTGTTATGCATGTTAAACTTCATTTTGTTGTTGTTATGCTTGTTAGTTAATTTACTATGCATACTTATTTGATTGTTATTGTAAAACCCACCATTTTTAACAATTATAATAGCAAATAATTACTTTGTTAATCATAGAATTAATCATTTATTTAAAACATTAACTCTAATCCTGCAAGAAAAATACCAAAAATGTAAATCTTTTCTTTTTATTTTGTAACTCACAAAATTTCGTATTAATGAAGACAAAATCACATTTCGAGTCTCCTTGAATTCTTCGCTGCGCCCCGGTCCTTTACCCCACAAATACTGCGTAACCGATCGAAACGAGTTAAAACAGGTCGGGACTGCTGTAAGAATAAACGGTTACGCAAAGTGACGTTAAAACTAGGCCACAAACGATCTCACCCGACACCTTCCCTCTTTTCCTCTTTCCTTCCCAATTGATCATCTTTCTTCCTTTTTCTCATTCTACTGCCACGTCTCCTCTTCCCTTTATTCTCCCTTCTCTCTCCTCTTACTTCCCTATTCCCTTTCCATCCGTTGCCCTCTTTCCCATAATCCCCTCTCTCCTCTTTTAATTTAAAGTATACCTCAAAGACCACTCCAGCTCTCTTTCTCGGCACATTAAATGTGCTCCCCTTTCCAATGTATCTCTCTCTCATTTAATGCACCATGTCCAACCGTTAACTCTCTCTTCTCCCTCTTAATTTCTCTCTGTCTCTCTCTCCTCGCGCTGTCACCCCACGCTTCTCATCCTCTCTTTCTTTTGTTTTCCTCTGGCTTTTCCTCTCTTCGGTCACTTCCCCATTTACTCTCATTTAATGCTCATTAATGAGTCGACCCACCTCGACTCCCCTTTTTTTTTCCCCTTTCGACCCGTCCTCTCAGCCATAGGGAGTTGCTCTCATTTTCTCTTGGTGCCTGTACGATCGGATGGCACATGTCTGTCCCCTCTTGACTTGTAAAAGGCCGAGCACTCAAGTGCTTCGTACGAAATACTCGAGACACCCTACCCGACCCTGTCACCTCCAAGACAGGGCTGCGTCACGACCTAAAGGATTGATTGAGAGGAGCCTATGCCAACTGGTCACCTCACTCCCCCTTCGCTGCTATAAATTCCTCCTGCCGCCCCTTTCGGCCTCTCTTCTTGGAATTTTTATCTCATGTGCTGAGAATCTCCCTACAACCCCGAGTAATTTGAGAAAAGTGAGAATAGAAAAAAAGGGGAAGGCAGCGGGGGTGTTAGGCAAGTGGGAGAGGTGATCAGACTTGTTGCGTGACTTACTATCTCGATCCTCAACCTTCGATCCCTACTGGTAATAAATTAAACCCACACGATTTGGTTCTTGAGATTTTTACGTTGCTTGTTTTACTGTTATGTGTCATGCTATTGCTTATTGGTTTTATTTTGTGCTTGCCCCGGGTCTGGTTTCGATCCTTTTGTGCTGACCTGTGATCTGTGTATGTGGGATACTGGCACCAGGTCTATAGGACCTTGATTTGGGGATTTCTTTACTGAGAATTTTGATCTGTGCCCGATAAAGAGGAAAATTTGGTTTCTGGTCCTTTGTAGTATTTTGACCTTGCTTCTCTGTTTAAACATCTACTCTGTGGGAATTGTTGTTCGGGTTCGTGCTTGCTGAATCAGACCTGTTATGGCCATGTACCAGGACAGATACTGGTATTTGCCTTTTTAGTTATTCAACCCTGAAATTCGGGTACTGATATCGATTATGTACTGATGCCCAAAATTGTTGCTACTGTGTTGATTTCTGTGTTTGTTGTGTGTCTTGCACCCTATCGTGAGAGCAGGAACTGGGCCAAAGGTGACGACTGGCCCATTAAAAGTTAGTATACGAAAAAGATTTGTTTTGGGCCTTAATGAATTAATAAGAGGGACTTTTGGGCTTAAACGACCCATCTGGGTTTCCGACCTTACTGTACCCAAAAATGAATTAAAATTTAGATAGGCCGTTGAGCCCTAAGGCCATCGGGCCTTGCTGGAATTAAATAAATAATGGGCCCCAAAGAGAAGAAAATTTAAAAGATAAGAGGAAGCCTTTGGCCTTCTGAGCCATTAAAGGATTTTAAGAATGTAAACTTTGGGCCCTTGAGGCCCAACAGACCTAAAACAGATACTACACGACCCTGCTATTAAAGACAGATAAATAAAAGATAGAGTTCTAGGTATTTTGGGCTTGGGCCCTGTTTTGATCGAGCAGGGTATATACAGATACTACATTTCAAAATTACCGGCCCGGCCCGCAATACTTAGTAACTAGACTCAAGAATAAAAGGGACCAAGAAGGGTATATAGGGAAATGACGACCATAAGTCCGTGCAGCACGAGCTTCGGCTATGACGCACGAGTACGGACTTCTGATCCCACTACAAGATTAACACAAACAAACCTTAAATAATTAAAATTTACCAACTTGAGTTTCTATATATTTTTCTATACTATATTTAGCACATAAAACAATATAACGAATATTATACGACTCAGCTATATAGTAGGATAGTAGCTTGGTACGACATCATATCTGACATGATTACACTTGATTTACTAGTAATGCGTAACGACTAAATTAAGTATTTAAACTTGGTATAATACTAAACAATATAATGTAACAATTATAAGCTCTATTAAAGTGTAATGTATTTATATACATAAATACTCGAACCAACCAAGTAACTATGTAATAAATTACACACACACACACACACATATATATATATATATATATGTATATTTAATTTAGTACACTCGAATCACCACCAACCATA
>CAXKVX010004877.1:0-12264 GCA_964058865.1 Eleocharis quinqueflora
ATGAGAATAAGTTGTGGCAAATTAATTACCCCAAATTGTTATTTGCTTCAATTGATATCAATTCTTGATCCAAATTTCCAATTCATTTTCCCCTCGAGTATTACAAGAAATTTCTGATTGCTATGTGCTTCAATTGCTTGCTCATTATATCATGGTAAATTGGTAATGGTAGCAAATAAAAAAGGAGAATAAAATGGAAAGAAAAATATGAGCTTAAAGCACGACAAGGTCGGACAAATGACGACGGGGATGACTAGAGTTGGACAGTCAGTGGCAGACGACTGGACGCGTGGAGGAAGTGAGTTAAGTGACGACTACGAGGTTGTGTTGACGACGGACTGGTCACTAGCAGAGGCAGACGACTGGACGAGTGACACTGGCGACGTCGACGGCAATCTAACCCTAACCCTAAGTTTTTTTTCTGGAAAGGGGAAAATCGCGAGTCGGCGAGTGTCGACTGTCGAGTCGAGTGTGGTGTGTGGGGGTCGCGACTGGATTCATGTGAAAGATGCAAGGGGAGTTAGAAAAAAATGTGTTCTCTCTCTCCCTCTGACCTCTCTATAATAATAATAATAATAGGGAGATTTGGATATTTGCCACTCCAAACTTATCAATTTTGAAAATTGCCATTCCGAAGTTCATGTTTTAAAAATTGCCACTGCAAAACTCTTTTACTCCAATTTGTGCCATTATGACTGTTATTTTAATTTAGAAAATATCTGTATTCAAATATATTTTCGTATTTCCTATTATACCCTCTCCCTTTCTATTACACTTCATGCCCTCTCTGTCACAAATCACAATACATACTTTCTGTCACAAATCGCATAAGCAAATTTCTCCTATTGTCTCCTTGCTTCCTCCCATTTGTTAACACCCTACAATGCATCGACGATATTGTTCTCGATCGTACGGAGATGAGTCCTCAACCTCGATTGCGAGCCAATCTAGATTTCTGCCGCTTGTCCAGTACCCTAATTGCAGTAACATTTATCTGGTCAGGCTTGTTAGCGGGACTCCAACAAATCCAGGAAAGATATTTTACAAGTGTGGAAACAATCAAAAGGTTGGATTTAATTTGTAGATTCAATTTTGTTTTGAAATTTTGGAGTGAAAAAACCAAAGTACTGCTGTTGTCGTTCAAATTTTGTTTTCAAATTTTATCTGCCACAATTCTGCTGTTGTCGTTCAAATCTTTTGTTAGTTTGCAGTTGACAGTGAAATTTAAATTTACTAAATCAAAATCTAAATTTTATTGATTCAAATCAACAGAATAGCGTTTTTACCAGCAAAATCTAAATTTGCTGATTCAAAAAACTGAACAATGCCAGTACATATATGAACCAATTTTCAGTGTTAGCTAATTGTTGACATCCTATTTTAATTGCTGATTTAGTTGCAAAGGATTTCTCGGTGTAGTTTTTTCATGTGGGAGAAAGAATATGAGAAATTTCTTCAGCAAAACAAAGTATTGACCGAGCCAGTTGATGATGAGCAAGTTGAAGAAATGAATGAGGATACTGGAGAACAAAAGAATGAAAACACTCAGCTTTACGCATTAGGAGATAATATTAAGAGACCTAGAAAAGTAATTGTTATGCATATGGTTGTTATGTTGTTTGGTTTGGTGGTCTTATTAGTGAAGTAGGGTTGTTATGCATAACAAGTCTTATTAGTGTTGTACCGAAATGGTATTGTATCTTATTTATTTGAATCTCAAACATCTTTTAATGATTTTCTTCCACTAGTGACATTGTTATATTGTTATATTCAGTTCATAACAAATTAACTAAAGCAAACAAGTGCCAACTTTCTGCATTCATTTGATTTGTTATTAACCAACTTTCTGATATTTCGTATTATCTCATCCCTTTATGTATTCAGGGTAGGACATCTGAATGTTTGAATGTCTGTAATGTGAAAAGAGGAGTGTTTGTGGCCCTTGCTACTGTAACTCTATGTTGATGATGCTTAATGACAGTTTGTCATGTGTTTTTTTTGTAGTACATGTCATTTGTCTTGTTTAAACTGTTTGATGCATGAGTATCTAATTATTGTGACAAATAACAATTTTTTCTGATCTTAAAATATGCCTATAAAATATATGCAAACTAATTGAGCATAAAAACAGAGAAGAATGGGAATTAGTGCCAACAAACCAAACAAGTGAGCAAAACAAAAAATTCATACAATTCATAGGAATAACAAACAATTCATATCAACTATCCAACACAACAACTCTCAAACACAACAACTCTAATTCATATCAACTATCCAACACAACAACTATCTCAACAATTCATGTCAACTGTCCCCTCTTGGATTGCCTGCTCCTGTGTTCACCTTCCTTTTTCTAGATGTAAAAGAAAGAAATTAGCATATAACATAAGACACGTAATTGGACAATTTTGAAAAGAAAGAAACTAGTATAACAATACCGATTGGTTGGACCAGATCTCACAGTACTGATTGGCTCCGATAGAACAGGTTCCTTGCAAGTCCTTTGCTGGTGTCCATATTGCCTACACCTTTTACACTGTTGTCTTTTAGACCCTGGTTCAAGGCATCCTGGAAATCTTTGCTTCCTTTGCCTGCCAGCAGGCCTCTTCATTTGTGGTGGATGTAGTGTGAACCCTGGATTATATTTGACCCATTGTTGTTTGTCTTTCATGGGAGTGACATAACTCACATATGCCAATTTGAACTTAGCTATTGAATAGTACTCATGGACATATTGCTCTAGACTGGATCCTCGCATTGAACACATGAATTTTACGGCATGTAGGCAAGGTTTTCCAGTAATTTGCCACTCTCTACATGTGCATTCATTTTTATCCAACTCGACTATATGCCTATAAACCTTGCCTTCTGAGTCAACTCCACTAATTTCTGCCAAATTATCACCACTTCTACATATTTTGTGCTTTCCAAACCTACTAAGTGCAGTCAACTCCTTAAGCACATTTGGCAGTATTTTTCCTTCAAACTTACTGCTGATCTTTCTTCTTATGTCGAATTTCATCATTATTAGCTGCCTAATATGATCAACAAGATCAACAATGTGCAACCCCTTCAATTCTCTGATCCAGCTATTAAAACTCTCAGAAATATTATTGTTCACGTAATCACATTTTATATGTTCAGAAAACTTACTCTTGCACCAAAGGTGACTGTGATTTTTCTTGAGAAAATCAATTGCATTGGTTGAAATTCCTTTAACCTTTTCAAGGTGAAATTCACACTCCTCTACGGTGTATGCCCTAGCTGCTAACCACATGTGCATGATAAAATCTTTTCCATGAAACTTTTTCTTGAAATTTTTCATCAAGTGCCGCATGCATTCTCTATGCTCAGCTTGAGGAAAGACTTCTACACAAGCAACCCCTAGTCCCTTGCTAGCATCTGATGATATTGCTAGATTTTGTGGAGTTCCTATTGCCTTTTTAAGATGCTCCATAAACCATGTCCAATTTTCTGTTGTTTCAGTGTGAAAAATCCCATAAGCCACTGGATACAACCAGTTATGACCATCAATCCCACATGCTGCTGCCAATTTCCTTGTATACTTACCAGTGAGGTGAGTTGAATCAACTGCCAAGTATGGTCTGCAACCAGCAAGAAAACCATCTACACAAGATTTCAATGCGATAAATACCTTGCTAAACAACATCTTTTTGCCAACTATTTCACACCATATCTCAACAATACTCCCAGGACTCCTTGACTCCAACTCATGCTTAAAATTAAATAACATATGGAAACTTTCATCCCATGATCCATGAACCTCTCTAATAGCAACATTTCGTCCCGATCAAGCCTTTCCATATGTTACCTTAACATTATACTCATCTTCTAATTTTTCCTTGACAGCTTTAGCACCAGCTAAAGGGTTCTTTTTTAACCAAACAGCCACCCTATCTGATACCCAAGATTGAGTAGCCATCTTGCCATCAACCATACTAGTGGATGGACAAGAGTGGTCATGTGGTAATACCTTAACCTACAATGCAAGAAGATTCAAATTAGCATATTCTTCTACAAAATAAATGTAAGGCATTAATAAGTGCTGCAACAATCTTACCATACAGGTGTTCTCTTCTTGTAGCATAGAGGCATGAATTCTCCATTTACAACTAGGTTCCTTGCATTTTCCTATGAATCTTTTTTTGTCTGACTTAACCGTAGCATATTCAAATTCATGCTTGATTGCATAATGCCTTAATGCCTTCCTAAATACAGTCACATCAGGAAATAATGCTCCAAACTCTATTTTAGGATTTTCAAGGTCATGTACAACGATAGGCTCACATTGTGCTGTATCATCTATACTAGAGTCATGAGCAGTACCATCCAAAACAAAATCTGATCCTCTAATTTCATCTTGAACATTACCCTCACTATCAGAACATTACATGAACTCATCATCCAAGCCAACATATTCTTCAGGCTCAAACTCAGCATCTGAATCATTAGATTGCAGTGCCTCTTCTGGTAATACATCATGGTCCAATGCCTCCTTCTGCAATGCATTATCATCAGGATCACAACTCCCTACTTGGCTCTGACTTCCATGTACAATCACTGGCACTGGTTGAGATGGTGTGCATGGAAAAGTGGCATGTGTGCCACTACATTTTGTCCCTTCATCTATGTCACACACTACTGCTCGAAGTGGAATGGTTCTTTCTTTTTCATACATGGTAAACAATTCTAGTATTTGTGCCTCAGATACTAACTCCACATCATCGAGCCTCCATATCCTACATTTCTGACAATTGCCCCAACTTATCTCATCTGATAAATAACTAACCAACTCACATAGTGAAAACCTATCTGCATCAACCACCCATCTTATTGTCCTGCCCTTCACATATATTTTTCTCACATCATCTTCTTTGTTATAAAATCCTTCGATCTTGACCTCTACTTTGAAACAGGTTGTTGGGTCAATCCCATACAAAATCGCATGATACTGTCAAAACAGAAATTGGTACAGAATCCTTCGATCTTTGCCTAAATTGTCAACAATCTTTGCCTAATCGATAACCAAATGAAGTTAACCCAAACAATTTAAATACTTACCCAATAGAATTCTCCATATGCAATCAAGACTTCTCCTATCTTTTACTTGTTGTAGAGGCGATCAGTAACTCTTTTGCCTGAACTGAGACCAAAAAAAAAGGAAGAATCAGAACTGAAACCAAAATCAAGGAAGAATCAGAACTGAGACAAAAAAAAGAAAGAATCACAACTGAAAACAACTGAGAATCAACTCTTTTGCATGAATTGAGACCAAAAAAAAAGGAAGAATCAGAACTGAGACAAAAAAAAGGAAGAATCACAACTGAAAACAACTGAGAATCAACTCTTTTGCATGAACTGAGACCAAAAAAAAGGAAGAATCAGAAACTGAGACCAAAATCAACGAAGAATCAGAACTGAGACAAAAAAAGGAAGAATCACAACTGAAAATCAACTCTTTTGCATGAACTGAGACCAAAAAAAAGGAAGAATCAGAAACTGAGACAAAAAAAGGAAGAATCAGAACTGAGACAAAAAAGGAAGAATCACAACTGAAAACAACTGAGAATCAACTCTTTTGCATGAACTGAGACCCAAAAAAAGGAAGAATCAGAACTGAGACCAAAATCAACGAAGAATCACCACTGAAAACAACTTAGAATCAACTCTTTTGCATGAACTGACGAAAGGAAGGGACGATCTGGTTATTACTTGGCAAAGTTATCAACCGACGAAAGAGGCTAAGCACTGGAGGAAGGAGGCGACGAGATCTTAGGGCTTTTCATCGAGCGAGGGAGGAAGATGGGAGATTAGGGGAAACATCGAGAGAGATGTATGTTAGATAAATTGTTGAGGGTATTATCGTCATCAATCAAATTATTGAATATTTAATTCTATAGTTATTCAAATAAACAGTCATAATGGCACAATTTGGAGTAAAATAGTTTTGCATTGGCAATTTTTAAAACATGAACTTCGGAATGGCAGTTTTCCAAATTGATAAGTTTAGAGTGGCAAATATAAAATTCTTCCATAATAATAATAATAATAATTATTATTATAATAATAAAATACAATTACGAAACCTCTGTCACCACACTATCGAACCTCTATAGAAACGGATCACGCTGGCAGCAGATACGGATCCGAACCTCTGTTATCACTAATCACTCTATCGAAAGAAGAGAGCACACAGAACTGTTTCTCTTTTTTTCTCGCCTTCTCCTACTGGTCCCTCAATCCGTTTTTTGTAGTGTATACCTTCTTTTTCTACACACGAAAAAGAAAGAGAAAAGATGTAATTCTGCACTAATTCCTGCCCTCATTCTCTTCTGACCTCTTTCCACACCTTACAACTACCTATTTAGAAAAAAGCTGTACCCTTTTCCCTTTACGATTCTTCTCGGTTCTCGTTGCTTTGCTTTTCAGCTAACGAATTGTCGGTATGTGCCTTTTTCTTCTAGCTTTCGCTTTCTTTCTTTGTTTCCCTAAATTGCAAGTGGAATATTGGAATTTTGTTGGTAATTTTGGTACTGCGAAGAGAGAAGTCAGAAAACCCACTTCGAGGTATGCCACATTGTTCCCAAATATGGTTTATTAGGAATAAATTCTGGAATTTATTCTCAGTTGCTTTTGTTAGAAGCAATTTTTTTTATTGAGTTTCCAGATCCCACTTTTTGACTTCTGAAGTTGCATGCAACTATTGTGTAGTTTCAGAGATTTTATTTACATTTTATAGAAATAACACTTTGATTTTTCTTCTCAAAGGTAGCATGGGGTGCGTTCCTTCTAAAGTAGAAGACGAAGAGGCTGTTAGGAGGTGCAAGGAGAGAAAGAAGCTAATCAAGCAACTTCTGACATGCAGGGCCCACATGGCAGATACCCATTTTGCGTACCTGAAGTCCCTGCGGGACACAGGTTCGGCTCTTCGACAATTTGCTGAGGTGGAATCACCTGTGGAGCCCACAAAGTTCCAACCATCATCTCTGACAGTACCACCTTCACCACCCCCTTTGCCTCCTTCACCTCCACCTCTTCCACAGTTTAGTCCGATTGTACACAAATACAATCAACAGATGCCTGAGAATGGTACCATAGATAATTACAGTGACATTGATAGTGAAACAGAGAGTTGTGTCACGCCTCGGCCACCTCCGCCGCCTCCTGGAGTGGATTGGAAATGGGACCCATTTGAACCACCCGTAATGCTAAATTCCTCTTCTGTTTTGTTCAAACATAGTACTATGATGAATGGTAGTAAAAAGGATTTGGATGATGAGTACTGGGAAGGGACAACCACAGATTTTGAAGAGGAGGAGAAGGTGGATACATCTCAGAGAGAGACAGGGAAGGGGAAGGTTTTCGGGGTAGAATCGAGGGAGGATAACATTTCTGAGGCCAGCTGGCACACGAAGGAATCCGATGTGACACCGACAGTCTTGTGGAGGAATCAGAAGAGTTTGATAGAGATTGTAAAGGAGATTGACGAGCATTTTTTGAAGGCTGCTGGAGGAGGACAAGATGTCTTGTCTTTTTTGGAGATGGATAGTGGCCGACTCCAGCCTTGGGAAATTGATGGAAAGAAAGGTATGGTTATTCAAGGGAAAGACTACCTTAGATTCAAAGGACAAGATTTTTTTTTTTTGTTATGGCATGCGTCATTAATTGATATTTCCCTTTGCATGGAATGGTTGGATCAAGATCTGCATATTATTTGGGTATATAGAAGTTTCTACTAAAACAGTACCATTTTATTGTTTTCTGGTACTTGCAGTTAGCATGGTTAATAAGTCAGTCACACGTTTATATATTAAGGTTACATGCATATCATTGTTGTTAATAGAGGAACTTTTTTATCTTGCAGAGAAAAAATTGAAGTCAGCGAAAGTGTTTAGTACACTGTCCTTTAACCGTTCTTTCAAATCTACATCAGCTAATGGCATCAATAAATCCTTCCGGAATTCAAGCTCTAATAGTTATAGCCATGGAAATACTATATACAATATCCTTGAAGAGGAGCAAAGACTATACAAACTAGTCATGGTAAAGCCATAATATTGGACAATTACTGAAACAGATCATTTGGCTTTTATCTGAAACTTTAATAATCCTAACTTGCTCAATTTAGAACTAAATCGTGCAAAAGGCCCATAATTGATTTGCAACCATCCTCAACCTAGCCCTAAGTAACCTTCATTTGTCCCTTGTTTGCAAATCATAAATCTCTCCTGACAACATGGGAATGTTAGGAGTATGTGAGTTGACTTTTCTCTGTAACCGTAAGTTCCTGTTGACAAATTTGGACAATCTATTGTAGGATGAAGAGCAAACCAAATTTGTGTACCAAAGAATTTTCTCCGAACTGCAGAAGCTTGAGGTGGGAAATCATGATATTGTCCAAGCTGAGAAAATGAGAGAGAAAATTGATGAACTGCTGATCCGTAAAGTTTCTTTGCAAGAGGCTGTGAATGCTACCTCTATGTCAATTGTGGTGCTAAGAGATGAAGAATTGTTTCCTCAATTAATTGAGCTCTCTGCTGGGTACATATGAGATTTCATAGAATATTGAAGATTATTGTCTTTAACTTTCTTTACTCCTTATCATATTGAGGACTAAACTTTGTCAGCATCACTTATTTGCAATTCTACCAAGTTTTGCCCAATTATGCTCCAATTAGGTAGAAATTGTAACCCTAATTTTCAATGGATACAGAAGTACAAACTATGCCCAAGTAAGCCTTAACACATGCAGATTATGCAATTAAAGACTTACTTTGTCCTTAAGGTAATGACCTTATTTAGTTTTAATTGTTTGATCCATCATATCCAATACTGGAACTCATTGTTTCTTTTTCATACACAAGACTCGCACATATGTGGAGAGAGATGTATGAATGCCACCAGGTCCAAACTATCGTGGCCCAAAAGGCACGTCTCCTTGAAAATCGACCAGGAACTGAACCAACAACTGACCCGCATCGTGAAGCTGCACGTCAACTGGAAACAGAGGTCACCAACTGGCATGCCTCCTTCTCTAGCCTCGTTTCTTCTCAGAAAGCATACATTCAAACACTCCACAAGTGGGTACAGCTCACTGAGGGTTTGCCAGACCTGGGTGGATTCATGGGTTCTGGCACCGGAATTCGCACTCTCTGTGAGGATCTGAACCATGCATTTGACCAACTACCAGTGAAGGTACTGATTGCCAAGAATTAAGAAATAGTCGGCTTGAACTGTTGTTATAGCAGTTTTGGTGATTTTGGGCATAAAAACACCGTTTCTTAAGAATCCACTCATCATAATAGTTTAAGATTGGTGCTTAACTACCTATGGGTGTGTGGCCTTTTGTCTTGCATACATGGTCTGATCAAGCTTTGAGTTGACCATGGTCAAAGAATTGGTGATAGGGATTCAATATTATTGATTTTGCCATGAATGGTACAAAACATAGAATATGTAAAAAAAAGATATACAATATATTTCTTGGGTACTGTATTTTTCATACTTCCCATTTTATATGTAATCAGGTAGCAGCAGACTCTATCAAGAACTTTTTATCTGTAATACATTTGATAGTATTACAACAAGCTGAAGAAAGACGACTCAAGAAGAGATCTGATCTGTACGAGGCCAAGCTAGAGAAAAAACTCACCTCACTGGGGAATGTTGACAAAGAAGGTCGAGGTACAGCCATAACGGGTCAGGACCCGTTATTCAAGGATACAAAGGATGCAAAGCTCGAGTCTCTTAAGAAACGGGTTGAAGAAGAGAAAGTCAAGTATCTGAATTCGATTCAGGTGAGTAGAGCAATGACTGTGAACAACTTGCAGACAGGTTTGCCTAATGTGTTTCAGGGCTTAACAGGTTTTGCCAGTGTTTGTGTGCAAGCATTCGAAGGCATTAACGGGTCGGGTGGTGCTGCCATTGCAGCTCCCTCATGATTTCAACTTTGTGTAATAAGTTGAATCTTGGCTGGTGTATTTGGTGATTCTCTTCTGAACTTGATCTGTAAATGATTAATTTAAATCAAAAGTTTCTTCTCTTTTTACAAATTTTTCATAAATGTACGGGCATATCAACGCAACTACATTAAGTCTAAAAGAACAAAAGCATTGTGAGTCTTTAAAAAAATATCGAAAAAAGATCCATCTGGAATATACTTGGAAATGAAAATGTTGAAAGAGGAGTTTAATACTGAGTCTTGGTTTTAGTGTGGATTTATATATGACAACCATATTTATTTCACAATCGCCACAACAGACAAAACTGTGGTGAACATCAGAAAAGGATTAAATTGTAGAGAGGAGGGATCATTGTCAACAATATTGTCTTGATAATTTTGACAATAGAATTTTAATTAGATTGATAAAAAAATAAAAATAGAAAAAAATTATAGACACGTTCTTGAATTTATAGATTAATTGTGTTTTGAATTTGATGCGATTGAATGTCATTTTATACTTCATCATTGATAATTAATTATTGATCGTTAAAAAATTGTATGAAACTTGAGAATCTTTGATGAAGAATGTAATAACATTCAAATCACATCATATTTAAATCACAACTAATTTGTAAGTTTAAAAATGTGTTTATAATTTTTTTCTACTTAGAATTATTTAAAATTTTATTGTCAAAATTATCAAATAATCAATTGTCAAGGGATGCCTCAAACTTGATGCGATTTGGGAATTGTTGGGTATGAATCAAGTGTCGGTAAAACTAAGTCCTTAAATTTTCAAACTACTTTATAAATGACCAATCAATCTTTCAAATCGCACAAATTTTTTTTAAGAAAATCGCATCAAATTTGAGACCTGTAGCAATATTACTTCTCTATTTGGTTACCAATTGGCCGGTTGTCACACTTGTCAATGTAGCATATCCCTTCAGTAAAAAGCACAATTTTAAGCAATGTTAAAAAAAAATTCTCTATTGCAAAAATCTGCAATATTATTCATTGTTCGAAGGAATTGATAAAAATTAGAACTAGAACTGGAATTTCAGCTTTCGTTTAATTAAAACTGATAATATAATTATTGTTAAACTTTAGAGAGGCTAAGTTTCAATGACAAACCCAATTACTATAAAGAGTGTTAGAAAAACTAAGCTTATATAAAGATTGGAGCTTAAGGTATAATTAACAAATTTGAATGCGAAAGCGTATATTATTCAACAAGGTTTTAGACTACTTAGCAATTGCACAATTCTATCAAATCAAAATACACAATAAAATACTCAACAAGAAAACTCAAGAATTGCAACAAAGAGAGTGGTAGCTTCTGCCAAGCGTTTCAAAGAGAGAGAGAGATAGAGAGCAAGAGTAAAAGTCAAGTGATACACGGTGTAACGTGATTCGTCAATCTTTGTCTGCATTCACGGAACCTCTGTTTCCACACCAGACCGAAAATCAATACTATAACAAAAAGTGTTTTACAAAAGATTTCTCCATAGAACAAAGGATCCAATTCTTGTATCAGACAAAAACTCTTGCAACTCACAACAAAATTTGCAAGAAATCGCTAAACAATGATTAACAATGGCTACCATATTACAATTTTAGCTCTCACAATGCCTGCGGTTAGAATGCTTGAACAATAGGGTCTATGTGCTCTAAAAGTGCTCTTAATTGTTTGTAAACTTGAGATAATGTTTTCTTGATCTTTTAGGAAGTAACATGGCTCTATATATAGGCATAGGACTTCCATATATCTTCAAGGCGCATAAAAATGACCTGAGCGTTACAATGCATTAAAAAGGTGTTATGATGCCTTTGGAGTTTTCCTTAAATGCACTTCTCCTACTTTGCAGCTGACCTCTGGATCCAAATATGCAGGAAAGCGTTATTAACACCATGGGACCCATTATAACGCCTATGAATGTATTATAATGCCTCTTCCATGTGTTACCATAATGTTTGTCTCAGTTTTTCTTTACTTCTTGAGATCCAGACATTCTGACTTCTCGGCCTAGTATCTTCAGATCCATGACAACATCCTGGATCCCGTTACAACACCTTCTGATGCGTTATAACGCCTTTCCTAGCATTACTATAAGCCTCATATTTCCTCTATTTTTCTTGCTTCTTGCATCCTTCTGTTTGTCTTGACTTGTTCTACATATTCTTAATTTATCATTGAAGTATCAACGACAAATTATTAATTCCTCTCAAAGAGGATTAATACTAAAGTAGTTGTTGTGTACATAAAGTAAGGTTTACAAAGAAAAGTGATGAGATACTAT
>CAXKVX010004878.1:0-10940 GCA_964058865.1 Eleocharis quinqueflora
CAGGAACACTTCTCGTAGTAGGATAGGAAGCTTTAAGGTGTTTTCTTGTATGGTTACCACTCATAAATAAAGTACTCGGGTCAGAAACACTTCTCGTAGCTGGATAACATAAATTGCGGTGTTTTCTCGAATGTTTACCACCAATAAATGAAGTAATCAGACATGAATCACTTAGAATGGTATTCTATGCTTCTTCATGGTGGTTTCCTGAAAGGTTTAAAGTTTTCTTCGAAGGTTACCACTCATAATTGAAGTAATCATTTCAGGAACACTACTCGTTGTAGGATATGATGCTTTGTGGTGTTTTCTTGAATGGTTACCATCCATTAATGCACGACTCGAATTAGAAACACTTCTCGTAACAGGATAAGATGTTTTGTGGTGTTTTGTTGAATGTTTACCATCCATAAATGAAATAATTGCCATGAAGCGGTTAGAGTGGTATTCTACAATTCTTCGTGGTGGTTTCCTAAAAGGTTTGGAGTTTTCTTGAAAGGTTACCACCCATAAATGAAGTATTCGGATCAGAAACTCTTCTTGTAGCAGGATAAGATGCTTTGCGGTGTTTTCTTGAATGGTTACAACCCATAAATGTAGTAATCAGACATGAAGCACTTAGAGTGGTATTTTAAGTTTCTCCGTGGTGGTTTCATGAAAGTTTTAGAGTTTTTTTGGAAGGTTACCACTCATAAATGAAGTAATCATATCAAGAACACTTCTCGTAGTATGATAGGATGCTTTGTCGTGTTTTTTTGAATGGTTGCCACTCATAAATGAATTATCCGGATTAGAAACACTTCTCGTAGCAGGATAAGATTTTTGTAGTGTTTTATTGATTGTTTACCATCCATAAATGAAGTAATTGACATGAAGCGCTTAGAGTGGTATTCTAAATTTCTTAGTGGTGGTTTTCTGAAAGGTTTGGAGTTTTCTTGATAGGTTACCACCCATAAATGAAGTACTCGGATCAGAAACACTTTTCGTAACAGGATAAGATGCTTTAAGATGTTTCTTGAATGTTTACAACCCATAAATGACGTAATCAGACATGAAACATTTAGAATGATATTCTATGCTTCTTCGTGGTGGTTTCTTGAAATGTTTGGAGTTTTCTTGAAAGGTTACCACCCATAAATGAAGTACTAGGATAAGAAACACTTCTCGTAACAGGATAAAATGCTTTGTGGTGTTTTCTTGAATGTTTATCACCCATAAATGTAGTAATCAGACATGAAGTACTTAGAGTGGTATTTTATGTTTCTCCGTGGTGGTTTCATGAAAGTTTTAGAGTTTTTTGGCAGGTTACCACTCATAAATAAAGTAATCATATCAGGAACACTTCTCGTAGAAGGATAGAAAGCTTTGAGGTGTTTTCTTGTAAGGTTACCACCCAGAAATAAAGTACTCGGATCAGAAACACTTCTCGTAGCTGGATAACATAAATTGCGGTGTTTTCTCGAATGTTTACCACCAATAAATGAAGTAATCAGACATGAAGCACTTAGAATGGTATTCTATGCTTCTTCATGGTGGTTTCCTGAAAGGTTTAAAGTTTTCTTCGAAGGTTACCACTCATAATTGAAGTAATCATTTCAGGAACACTACTCGTTGTAGGATATGATGCTTTGTGGTGTTTTCTTGAATGGTTACCATCCATTAATGCACGACTCGAATTAGAAACACTTCTCGTAACAGGATAAGATGTTTTGTGGTGTTTTGTTGAATGTTTACCATCCATAAATGAAATAATTGCCATGAAGCGGTTAGAGTGGTATTCTACAATTCTTCGTGGTGGTTTCCTAAAAGGTTTGGAGTTTTCTTGAAAGGTTACCACCCATAAATGAAGTATTCGGATCAGAAACTCTTCTTGTAGCAGGATAAGATGCTTTGCGGTGTTTTCTTGAATGGTTACAACCCATAAATGTAGTAATCAGACATGAAGCACTTAGAGTGGTATTTTATGTTTCTCCGTGGTGGTTTCATGAAAGGTTTAGAGTTTTTTTGGAAGGTTACCACTCATAAATGAAGTAATCATATCAAGAACACTTCTCGTAGTATGATAGGATGCTTTGTCGTGTTTTTTTGAATGGTTGCCACTCATAAATGAATTATCCGGATTAGAAACACTTCTCGTAGCAGGATAAGATTTTTGTAGTGTTTTATTGATTGTTTACCATCCATAAATGAAGTAATTGACATGAAGCGCTTAGAGTGGTATTCTAAATTTCTTAGTGGTGGTTTCCTGAAAGGTTTGTAGTTTTCTTGATAGGTTACCACCCATAAATGAAGTACTCGGATCAGAAACACTTTTCGTAACAGGATAAGATACTTTAAGATGTTTCTTGAATGTTTACAACCCATAAATGACGTAATCAGACATGAAACATTTAGAATGATATTCTATGCTTCTTCGTGGTGGTTTCCTGAAATGTTTGGAGTTTTCTTGAAAGGTTACCACCCATAAATGAAGTACTAGGATAAGAAACACTTCTCGTAACAGGATAAAATGCTTTGTGGTGTTTTCTTGGATGTTTATCACCCATAAATGTAGTAATCAGACATGAAGTACTTAGAGTGGTATTTTATGTTTCTCCGTGGTGGTTTCATGAAAGTTTTAGAGTTTTTTGGCAGGTTACCACTCATAAATAAAGTAATCATATCAGGAACACTTCTCGTAGAAGGATAGGAAGCTTTGAGGTGTTTTCTTGTAAGGTTACCACCCAGAAATAAAGTACTCGGATCAGAAACACTTCTCGTAGCTGGATAACATAAATTGCGGTGTTTTCTCGAATGTTTACCACCAATAAATGAAGTAATCAGACATGAAGCACTTAGAATGGTATTCTATGCTTCTTCATGGTGGTTTCCTAAAAGGTTTAAAGTTTTCTTCGAAGGTTACCACTCATAATTGAAGTAATCATTTCAGGAACACTACTCGTTGTAGGATATGATGCTTTGTGGTGTTTTCTTGAATGGTTACCATCCATTAATGCACGACTCGAATTAGAAACACTTCTCGTAACAGGATAAGATGTTTTGTGGTGTTTTGTTGAATGTTTACCATCCATAAATGAAATAATTGCCATGAAGCGGTTAGAGTGGTATTCTACAATTCTTCGTGGTGGTTTCCTAAAAGGTTTGGAGTTTTCTTGAAAGGTTACCACCCATAAATGAAGTATTCGGATCAGAAACTCTTCTTGTAGCAGGATAAGATGCTTTGCGGTGTTTTCTTGAATGGTTACAACCCATAAATGTAGTAATCAGACATGAAGCACTTAGAGTGGTATTTTATGTTTCTCCGTGGTGGTTTCATGAAAGTTTTAGAGTTTTTTTGGAAGGTTACCACTCATAAATGAAGTAATCATATCAAGAACACTTCTCGTAGTATGATAGGATGCTTTGTCGTGTTTTTTTGAATGGTTCCCACTCATAAATGAATTATCCGGATTAGAAACACTTCTCGTAGCAGGATAAGATTTTTGTAGTGTTTTATTGATTGTTTACCATCCATAAATGAAGTAATTGACATGAAGCGCTTAGAGTGGTATTCTACATTTCTTAGTGGTGGTTTCTTGAAAGGTTTGGAGTTTTCTTGATAGGTTACCACCCATAAATGAAGTACTCGGATCAGAAACACTTTTCGTAACAGGATAAGATGCTTTAAGATGTTTCTTGAATGTTTACAACCCATAAATGACGTAATCAGACATGAAACATTTAGAATGATATTCTATGCTTCTTCGTGGTGGTTTCCTGAAATGTTTGGAGTTTTCTTGAAAGGTTACCACCCATAAATGAAGTACTAGGATAAGAAACACTTCTCGTAACAGGATAAGATGCTTTGTGGTGTTTTCTTGAGTGTTTATCACCCATAAATGAAGTTTCAGACATGAAGCACTTAGAATTGTATATTATGCTTCTTCGTGGTGGTTTCCTTAAGGGTTTAGAGTTTTTTTGGCAGGTTACCACTCATAAATGAAGTAATCATATAAGGAACACTTCTCGTAGTAGGATAGGAAGCATTGAGGTGTTTTCTTGTAAGGTTACCACTCATAAATAAAGTACTCGGATCAGAAACACTTCTCGTAGCTGGATAACATAAATTGCGGTGTTTTCTCGAATGTTTACCACCAATAAATGAAGTAATCAGACATGAATCACTTAGAATGGTATTCTATGCTTCTTCATGGTGGTTTCCTGAAAGGTTTAAAGTTTTCTTCGAAGGTTACCACTCATAATTGAAGTAATCATTTCAGGAACACTACTCGTTGTAGGATATGATGCTTTGTGGTGTTTTCTTGAATGGTTACCATCCATTAATGCAAGACTCGAATTAGAAACACTTCTCGTAACAGGATAAGATGTTTTGTGGTGTTTTGTTGAATGTTTACCATCCATAAATGAAATAATTGCCATGAAGCGGTTAGAGTGGTATTCTACAATTCTTCGTGGTGGTTTCCTAAAAGGTTTGGAGTTTTCTTGAAAGGTTACCACCCATAAATGAAGTATTCGGATCAGAAACTCTTCTTGTAGCAGGATAAGATGCTTTGCGAGGTTTTCTTGAATGGTTACAACCCATAAATGTAGTAATCAGACATGAAGCACTTAGAGTGGTATTTTATGTTTCTCCGTGGTGGTTTCATGAAAGTTTTAGAGTTTTTTTGGAAGGTTACCACTCATAAATGAAGTAATCATATCAAGAACACTTCTCGTAGTATGATAGGATGCTTTGTCGTGTTTTTTTGAATGGTTGCCACTCATAAATGAATTATCCGGATTAGAAACACTTCTCGTAGCAGGATAAGATTTTTGTAGTGTTTTATTGATTGTTTACCATCCATAAATGAAGTAATTGACATGAAGCGCTTAGAGTGGTATTCTAAATTTCTTAGTGGTGGTTTCCTGAAAGGTTTGGAGTTTTCTTGATAGGTTACCACCCATAAATGAAGTACTCGGATCAGAAACACTTTTCGTAACAGGATAAGATGCTTTAAGATGTTTCTTGAATGTTTACAACCCATAAATGACGTAATCAGACATGAAACATTTAGAATGATATTCTATGCTTCTTCGTGGTGGTTTCCTGAAATGTTTGGAGTTTTCTTGAAAGGTTACCACCCATAAATGAAGTACTATGATAAGAAACACTTCTCGTAACAGGATAAGATGCTTTGTGGTGTTTTCTTGAATGTTTATCACCCATAAATGTAGTAATCAGACATGAAGTACTTAGAGTGGTATTTTATGTTTCTCCGTGGTGGTTTCATGAAAGTTTTAGAGTGTTTTGGCAGGTTACCACTCATAAATAAAGTAATCATATCAGGAACACTTCTCGTAGAAGGATAGGAAGCTTTGAGGTGTTTTCTTGTAAGGTTACCACCCAGAAATAAAGTACTCGGATCAGAAACACTTCTCGTAGCTGGATAACATAAATTGCGGTGTTTTCTCGAATGTTTACCACCAATAAATGAAGTAATCAGACATGAACCACTTAGAATGGTATTCTATGCTTCTTCATGGTGGTTTCCTGAAAGGTTTAAAGTTTTCTTCGAAGGTTACCACTCATAATTGAAGTAATCATTTCAGGAACACTACTCGTTGTAGGATATGATGCTTTGTGGTGTTTTCTTGAATGGTTACCATCCATTAATGCACGACTCGAATTAGAAACACTTCTCGTAACAGGATAAGATGTTTTGTGGTGTTTTGTTGAATGTTTACCATCCATAAATGAAATAATTGCCATGAAGCGGTTAGAGTGGTATTCTACAATTCTTCGTGGTGGTTTCCTAAAAGGTTTGGAGTTTTCTTGAAAGGTTACCACCCATAAATGAAGTATTCGGATCAGAAACTCTTCTTGTAGCAGGATAAGATGCTTTGCGGTGTTTTCTTGAATGGTTACAACCCATAAATGTAGTAATCAGACATGAAGCACTTAGAGTGGTATTTTATGTTTCTCCGTGGTGGTTTCATGAAAGTTTTAGAGTTTTTTTGGAAGGTTACCACTCATAAATGAAGTAATCATATCAAGAACACTTCTCGTAGTATGATAGGATGCTTTGTCGTGTTTTTTTGAATGGTTGCCACTCATAAATGAATTATCCGGATTAGAAACACTTCTCGTAGCAGGATAAGATTTTTGTAGTGTTTTATTGATTGTTTACCATCCATAAATGAAGTAATTGACATGAAGCGCTTAGAGTGGTATTCTAAATTTCTTAGTGGTGGTTTCCTGAAAGGTTTGTAGTTTTCTTGATAGGTTACCACCCATAAATGAAGTACTCGGATCAGAAACACTTTTCGTAACAGGATAAGATGCTTTAAGATGTTTCTTGAATGTTTACAACCCATAAATGACGTAATCAGACATGAAACATTTAGAATGATATTCTATGCTTCTTCGTGGTGGTTTCCTGAAATGTTTGGAGTTTTCTTGAAAGGTTACCACCCATAAATGAAGTACTAGGATAAGAAACACTTCTCGTAACAGGATAAAATGCTTTGTGGTGTTTTCTTGGATGTTTATCACCCATAAATGTAGTAATCAGACATGAAGTACTTAGAGTGGTATTTTATGTTTCTCCGTGGTGGTTTCATGAAAGTTTTAGAGTTTTTTGGCAGGTTACCACTCATAAATAAAGTAATCATATCAGGAACACTTCTCGTAGAAGGATAGGAAGCTTTGAGGTGTTTTCTTGTAAGGTTACCACCCAGAAATAAAGTACTCGGATCAGAAACACTTCTCGTAGCTGGATAACATAAATTGCGGTGTTTTCTCGAATGTTTACCACCAATAAATGAAGTAATCAGACATGAAGCACTTAGAATGGTATTCTATGCTTCTTCATGGTGGTTTCCTAAAAGGTTTAAAGTTTTCTTCGAAGGTTACCACTCATAATTGAAGTAATCATTTCCGGAACACTTCTCGTTGTAGGATATGATGCTTTGTGGTGTTTTCTTGAATGGTTACCATCCATTAATGCACGACTCGAATTAGAAACACTTCTCGTAACAGGATAAGATGTTTTGCGGTGTTTTCTTGAATGGTTATAACCCATAAATGTAGTAATCAGACATGAAGCACTTAGAGTGGTATTTTATGTTTCTCCGTGGTGGTTTCATGAAAGTTTTAGAGTTTTTTTGGAAGGTTACCACTCATAAATGAAGTAATCATATCAAGAACACTTCTCGTAGTATGATATGATGCTTTGTCGTGTTTTTTTGAATGGTTGCCACTCATAAATGAATTATCCGGATTAGAAACACTTCTCGTAGCAGGATAAGATTTTTGTAGTGTTTTATTGATTGTTTACCATCCATAAATGAAGTAATTGACATGAAGCGCTTAGAGTGGTATTGTACATTTCTTAGTGGTGGTTCCTTGAAAGGTTTGGAGTTTTATTGATTGGTTACCACCCATAAATGAAGTACTCGGATCTGAAACACTTTTCGTAACAGGATAAGATGCTTTAAGATGTTTCTTGAATGTTTACAACCCATTAATGATGTAATCAGACATGAAACATTTAGAATGATATTCTATGCTTCTTCGTGGTGGTTTCCTGAAATGTTTGGAGTTTTCTTGAAAGGTTACCACCCATAAATGAAGTACTAGGATAAGAAACACTTCTCGTAACATGATAAGATGCTTTGTGGTGTTTTCTTGAATGTTTATCACCCATAAATGAAGTTTCAGACATGAAGCACTTAGAATTGTATATTATGCTTCTTCGTGGTGGTTTCCTTAAGGGTTTAGAGTTTTTTTGGCAGGTTACCACTCATAAATGAAATAATCATATCAGGAACACTTCTCGTAGTAGGATAGGAAGCTTTTAGGTGTTTTCTTGTAAGGTTACCACGCATAAATAAAGTACTCGGATCAGAAACACTTCTCGTAGCTGGATAACATAAATTGCGGTGTTTTCTCGAATGTTTACCACCAATAAATGAAGTAATCAGACATGAACCACTTAGAATGGTATTCTATGCTTCTTCATGGTGGTTTCCTGAAAGGTTTAAAGTTTTCTTCGAAGGTTACCACTCATAATTGAAGTAATCATTTCCGGAACACTTCTCGTTGTAGGATATGATGCTTTGTGGTGTTTTCTTGAATGGTTACCATCCATTAATGCAGGAAGCGAATTAGAAACACTTCTCGTAACAGGATAAGATGTTTTTTGGTGTTTTGTTAAATGTTTACCATCCATAAATGAAATAATTGCCATGAAGCAGTTAGAGTGGTATTCTACAATTCTTCGTGGTGGTTTCCTAAAAGGTTTGGAGTTTTCTTGAAAGGTTACCACCCATAAATGAAGTATTCGGATCAGAAACTCTTCTTGTAGCATGATAAGATGCATTGCGATGTTTTCTTGAATGGTTACAACCCATAAATGTAGTAATCAGACATGAAGCAGTTAGAGTGGTATTTTATGTTTCTCCGTGGTGGTTTCATGAAAGTTTTAGAGTTTTTTTGGAAGGTTACCACTCATAAATGAAGTAATCATATCAAGAACACTTCTCGTAGTATGATATGATGCTTTGTCGTGTTTTTTTGAATGGTTGCCACTCATAAATGAATTATCCGGATTAGAAACACTTCTCGTAGCAGGATAAGATTTTTGTAGTGTTTTATTGATTGTTTACCATCCATAAATGAAGTAATTGACATGAAGCGCTTAGAGTGGTATTCTACATTTCTTAGTGGTGGTTCCTTGAAAGGTTTGGAGTTTTATTGATTGGTTACCACCCATAAATGAAGTACTCGGATCTGAAACACTTTTCGTAACAGGATAAGATGCTTTAAGATGTTTCTTGAATGTTTACAACCCATAAATGACGTAATCAGACGTGAAACATTTAGATTGATATTCTATGCTTCTTCGTGTGGTTTCCTGAAATGTTTGGAGTTTTCTTGAAAGGTTACCACCCATAAATGAAGTACTAGGATAAGAAACACTTCTCGTAACAGGATAAGATGCTTTATGGTGTTTTCTTGAATGTTTATCACCCATAAATGTAGTAATCAGACATGATGCACTTAGAGTGGTATTTTATGTTTCTTCGTGGTGGTTTCATGAAAGTTTTAGAGTTTTTTTTGCAGGTTACCACACATAAATGAAGTAATCATATCAGGAACACTTCTCGTAGAAGGATAGGAAGCTTTGAGGTGTTTTCTTGTAAGGTTACCACCCATAAATAAAGTACTCGGATCAGAAACACTTCTCGTAGCTGGATAAGATGCTTTGCGGTGTTTTCTTGAATGGTTACAACTCATAAATGTAGTAATCAGACATGAAGCACTTAGAGTGGTATTTTATGTTTCTCCGTGGTGGTTTAATGAAAGGTTTAGAGTTTTTTTGGAAGGTTACCACTCACAAATGAAGTAATCATATCAAGAACACTTCTCGTAGTATGATAGGATGTTTTGTCGTGTTTTCTTGAATGTTTGCCACCCATAAATGAATTATCCGGATTAGAAACACTTCTCGTAGCAGGATAAGATTTTTGTAGTGTTTTATTGATTGTTTACCATCCATAAATGAAGTAATTGACATGAAGCGTTTAGAGTTGTATTCTACATTTCTTAGTGGTGGTTTCCTGAAAGGTTTGGAGTTTTCTTGATAGGTTACCACCCATAAATGAAGTACTCGGATCAGAAACACTTTTCGTAACATGATAAGATGCTTTAAGATGTTTCTTGAATGTTTACAACCCATAAATGACGTAATCAGACATGAAACATTTAGAATGATATTCTATGCTTCTTCGTGGTGGTTTCCTGAAATGTTTGGAGTTTTCTTTAAAGGTTACCACCCATAAATGAAGTACTATGATAAGAAACACTTCTCGTAACAGGATAAGATGCTTTGTGGTGTTTTCTTGAATGTTTATCACCCATAAATGTAGTAATCAGACATGGAGTACTTAGAGTGGTATTTTATGTTTCTCCGTGGTGGTTTCATGAAATTTTTAGAGTGTTTTGGCAGGTTACCACTCATAAATAAAGTAATCATATCAGGAACACTTCTCGTAGAAGGATAGGAAGCTTTGAGGTGTTTTCTTGTAAGGTTACCACCCAGAAATAAAGTACTCGGATCAGAAACACTTCTCGTAGCTGGATAACATAAATTGCGGTGTTTTCTCGAATGTTTACCACCAATAAATGAAGTAATCAGACATGAACCACTTAGAATGGTATTATATGCTTCTTCATGGTGGTTTCCTGAAAGGTTTAAAGTTTTCTTCGAAGGTTACCACTCATAATTGAAGTAATCATTTCAGGAACACTACTCGTTGTAGGATATGATGCTTTGTGGTGTTTTCTTGAATGGTTACCATCCATTAATGCACGACTCGAATTAGAAACACTTCTCGTAACAGGATAAGATGTTTTGTGGTGTTTTGTTGAATGTTTACCATCCATAAATGAAATAATTGCCATGAAGCGGTTAGAGTGGTATTCTACAATTCTTCGTGGTGGTTTCCTAAAAGGTTTGGAGTTTTCTTGAAAGGTTACCACCCATAAATGAAGTATTCGGATCAGAAACTCTTCTTGTAGCAGGATAAGATGCTTTGCGGTGTTTTCTTGAATGGTTACAACCCATAAATGTAGTAATCAGACATGAAGCACTTAGAGTGGTATTTTATGTTTCTCCGTGGTGGTTTCATGAAAGTTTTAGAGTTTTTTTGGAAGGTTACCACTCATAAATGAAGTAATCATATCAAGAACACTTCTCGTAGTATGATAGGATGCTTTGTCGTGTTTTTTTGAATGGTTGCCACTCATAAATGAATTATCCGGATTAGAAACACTTCTCGTAGCAGGATAAGATTTTTGTAGTGTTTTATTGATTGTTTACCATCCATAAATGAAGTAATTGACATGAAGCGCTTAGAGTGGTATTCTAAATTTCTTAGTGGTGGTTTCCTGAAAGGTTTGT
>CAXKVX010004879.1:0-16494 GCA_964058865.1 Eleocharis quinqueflora
CGTGAAACAATGGACATCCCAGCAAGGCTTTGTAAGATGGTTCAACTTTGATTATGTAGAACTTGGTTTTTGTTTTGAGAATGCCAAACTTGGTTTTTGCTCATCTTATGAACTTTTGCAAGTTTTGGTTGAACCCATGGATAGTAACTTGCTCCACGAACAAAGACTCTACATCAAGAGACAAACTTTTCAAGGTTTTGAGGGACGTGGAGCAAGTTACTATCGATGACCCGGGTCAATTAAGATTATGTTTAGGCGTTTGCCTTCACATTCACCAGTCACATACAAGAGACGATTATGATCGGATGTACCGACCAACAAGTCCTCATCTGTGAAGGTTATATTTCAAGAAAGATTATCCATGAATAAGGCCTCTACTTCAGCATATGATGCAAAGTGCATTTAGAATTGCTCAAGATTTTAGAGTGCATTTATTAGAGTGTCCCTCAGGTCCTTGGACATCATAAGGGCATTCAAGACACTCTTCAAGGCTGAAATTTTCCTCAAGTGTGCCAAAATATTGTAATCTCTAATGGTGAACTTGGTGGTGCCACTTGTTGAAGGAATGTCTGCTTTATCTTTTGTTTTGTCTTTAGCCACCTCTTTTGGCATCTGGCGCTCGAGTAGGTTCGTCCCTAACCTCTAATTGATTTGCACTTATGAGGTGTGATTGCTGATTGGCTTCTTTTGGTCTCCATATGAATGTTTTGGAAAGACAAAAGACTTATTCTTCTTTCTTGGAGCCACTGGCCATGTTGCATGACTTAGTGAGGGGTTCATTTTCTTTATTTCTTCCATGAGAAGCCTTTGTTTCTGAAGCTTAAAGTTCTCTGGTTTTAGTATGTGATGTGGAGAAGAACAACTCCTGGATGATCATAATTTCATCCATTTCTTTATCATATGAACCCCCTTTACATTAAGTTCCCGTTTTGATTTAGGATTTGACTTCTTCTTTAGACTTCAACTTTTCATCCTCTTGGTTGGTGATATTTTTTCATACATCTTCAAGGATGAAGTCTTTGAGGATTAAGGACATGGGTTGCACTATTTTGAAGTTTTCAAGTGTCCATGCACCCTTAGAGCGTAGTCTCCTCAGCGTGCTTCTTGCCTCTTTTCTTTATAGAACCTCTTTGGTGAATGGTCATGGTTCCAGCCTCAAGAATGTTCTCCCATTTGAAACTTTGTTCATTTAGAAGCGCTTTCCATATTTTTCTTGTTTTCTTCGAGAGGTGATATGTCCAATCTTGACTGTCATTTTCAACCTCAGTATCACTTGTGTGGAAAACCTCGTTCACATTTTCATACACATGTAGGGCAGGAGGATCTTGCATCACTTTGTCGTTCAGCATGATTTCACATTTTCAGTAACTCAACTCAGTCTTTGAGGACGAATCGATCTTCAATAGAATGCCCGAGAGATATTTTGCAGAAGTTTGGTTCATTTTTCTTTGGTCATATCTTCTGGCATATTAGATTCGGGCAAGCTCAGGCATATTTGAGAGCTTGGTTGAAGAGTTTGGGTACGCATTTCCTTTTGAATGAATAGGATTTGCTCATAGTTCTTTGAGGGTCTTTTTTACTCTTGTTTCACCATTGGTTGGTCTTTTGGTTTCATTTTGGTTTGACGATGTGCTCTTTTGAATCAGCTCTCCCGCCGTAGTTATTGTTGTTATTGCCTTTGTATGATGAAGAAGCATGGTCATTGGAGGACATGTTATTCTCTAGGTAGTGTACCTTGTTTATAAGGTCACAACATATTTGGATGTTTGCCATTTTGAGAGAGGGGCTCATCTTGTCATCTATGTTTATAATGAGCATTTACACTGTTGTGTTCTCTTGAACAGTTTCCTCACTCTTGATGCTTAGACTTCGTCAACTGTTGATGTACTTAGTCATGATTTCATTTCTTTTGGGCATAGTGCTAAAGAGGTTGCTAAATTGCCTGAAGCTTATGCAATTTTTAATCCAATTGTAGATGTTATGCTTGTTATACTTGTACTCTTTTTTTCTTTTAGCTTTTGTTTGGCAAGTTGTTGTAAGTTTTCGGTGATTTAGTAAATTCTTAACTAAATAAAAACGAACATGGTGATTTTGGTCTCGATCATAGCAAATTTGGTCTGGAATGCATGTGCCATGTCATCCCAACATTTGATGCTTCCTTCTTCTAAGAAATTGTGCCATGTGAAGGCAACCCCTTGTAAGCTTTGAGAGAATTGGCATAGTAGCAAGGCTTCAATGTATGTCGTATCTCTACATGCGGATTTGAAATATGCAAGATGCTCATCACGAGTCATTTTGGACCCTTCTCCCGTGAATCGGGTAAAGTTTGGTGCCATGTAATGTGGCGAAAAGGATTCATTATCGAAGTAAGCTTGGTATGGACTACCCATTCTTCGGCTTGGAGGTGCGGTAGATATGCCCTTCATTTGCAAGTTGTTAGTTGATTATATTTTGGAGTTCTCTCTTGGAGAGGGTTATTTGATCTACATTTACTTTGGGTTGTGTTTTTTGCAAGGACACAACAGTTTTGGCATGCACGATTTCAACTTGTATGATTTGGGGCTACTTTTGTGCCATTTGAGTGGATGAGCTTGGATCGCAACTGCCTTTCCAGCTAACTTATCCCCTAACCCCACCTCGGTTAGGAAGTTGAAGAGTTTTACCAAGAGTTCACTTCCTTGGTGCTCTCACAGGTTCAGAGTTAGAAAATCGATATAAGAGGGACTGGATTGATGCTATTGTATAATTTTAGTTTTATAAGGAGCTAATTATTAATAATTAAAGAGAAATTTGTCTAAATACCACTCAATAACTGGTCAATGGTCGAAATGTTACTCAATAATAGTAAATTGTTTATATGTCATTAAATTTCAGATTATTTGTCTGAATGCCACTATATCTATTTTAATATAATTTAAAAATAAATAAATCAAAATATACTCAAATTATCTTCTCTCTCCTTCTCCAAATCAGCTCTCTTTCTCTCCTTGGTACATGACCTTGGAACAAATTGAAATATAGAAACAATAAAAATAAAAATAAAAAGAACATCCCTCTCAAACACATATGTCCAAATGTGCAGTATAACAATGATCATGAGCCGATTCAGGATTCCCATCAGGTTAGCACAAGATCTATCATTTTTTTAGAGCGGAAAAATGATACACATTTTAAATATAGATGATTATTTTGCAAAAAAAAATTGACAAATTAATCGTATAAATACACAAAATTATTTTACAAAAAAAATTCCAGAGAGAGCGGCTCCCTCCCTTGCCTCACGTAGCTCCGCCCTAACAATGATATGATTTTGTTGAAACATGGGAGCTTATCTAACTCATCCCTGAAAAATATCGGAGTGCGAATAATGAAACTTCTTCAGTTGAACTTGACAATTACAGAATTACAGAGTTAAGGATGCAACTGTCTCGTGAAAATGAATTCAGTTGGAGAACACGGCGAGAGATTTCTCATACCTACTTGATATTGTAACTCTCCTAGGAGCGCGTGCTTCTATGAGATGAGCTGCTCTATTTATGCTACTCTCTAAACTGCCATTTTAACCCCTAGTTTTTTCACCCGATAAGAAAACAAGTATGGCCATCTGGTTCTCTGACCTAAATGTGTGAGAAAAATTCTCTTCGATTCGATCCATTTGATTTTGTCTGAGATTATTGGTTTATGGATTGGGGGCAAAGAGAGGAGAAGAACGAGAGATATGTCAATGTATATTTTGATTTTTTTATTTTTAAATTGGTAAAATAGATATAGTGTTATTTAAATAAAAAAATTATTTAGTGACATTTAGACAAATTTTTCATAAAAAAAATACAAATTTTAATGCAAAATTTTACTAACTTATTATTTATGGGGTGCTTAGACCTTTGAATATGCACTTACCTCCACTCCTGACCACAAAATACCAGTATAATTAAAAAATGGGTAATTATTAATATATTTCCTCTTTTTGTTAACAATTTAAAAAATATATAGATAACTTGCATTAAACTATAAAAAATATTCCAAGACGATGCGAAACATTTTTGTCAAATAAATAAAACTTTAAAATACTCTCAAGGATGAGAATAAAAAAAGTATGAGATATCCTCAAGTTACAAAATTATTATTATTATTATTTGGGAATAAGTGAAGTAGTTGTCTCAAATCTAATTAAAATTTTGATCTAAAATATTTTATAGTTAAATTTCGAAAATGCGATATTTTTTTTAGAGAGCATTGCTCTTGATCATTAAAACAAAAGTTAGTTCTTTCGAGTTACAAAATTATTATTATCCAACATTAAAATAAGAGAAACATATAAATATATATACACTTCCGATATACCTAAGGACAACTATGTAAAAGTAGGGATTTACTATTTACGCACATGGGGTATTTCTTTTTTTTTTTTTTGACGTTAGGATATTTCTTATTTAAGATATATGTACATAAGGACTACTATTTTTATTTTCTCCAGTATTTACGCACATGGTGGCTCGAAGTGTGAACAAAATCTATTGGGACTGCGGCTGAGCCGACCGGATCCAAATCCGTATCAGTTGATGGCGTTGGTGCTCTCTCTTTTTCCCTTCAAATGTGCGCTTTTCAGGCATTTAGTGATTCGAATACAATTTAGCGGCACAAGATGCAGCGTTGGATATTGGTCGACGCTTAAGGCAGAGAATTAGGTGCCGCTTTATTTCTCTCTGGTACGACACGTTCGGTTTGCTCGGTGGCTTTTATAGTATGGTCAATTCGTAGGCTTTTTTTATGTAATTTCTATGTGAAGAGTTTGAATCTATATTATTTGTACACTTCAATCTTCCAGCAGTGATCAGTATGAATGTTGGATTCATGTCTAGAAGATACGGTGATAATTTTTTTGCAGCATGTTCATATGATGCTGAGAATTAATTGCGTCCTCTTACATATGAAATCGCTGAGGAAGAAAATAATGACAATTGGAGATGATTCATGCGATGGCTACATAGAGAAGTAGTTGCTTCGGATCGTATATGTGTCATTTCTGATAAACATGCTTCTATTAGAAATGTATTTGAACAATCTTATTTGGGATGGTGCGAAGAAAGAGGTGAAGCTGTACATTGGCTTTGCGTCCAACATAGTGCAATTTTTTTTTTTTAAATGTAAGAGCGATCATCTGGTTCAAACTATGAAATTGACTGTCAGGAGAAATAAACATTGGAGGTTTGAAGAAGGGATTGAGAACATTAAGAATGAGCACACAGTTGCATACGAGTATTTGATAAACACTGGTAAGAGGATCTGCACTAAAACTAAAGAGCCTTAGGTACCACAAAAGTGGGCTCAATGTTACGATAGAGGTTGCAATAGGTGGAGTATTACGACTTCAAATGGTTCGGAGGCCCTAAACAGTGTATTAAAATTGCAAGAACATTATCCATTACGACAATCATTGAAGAATCGTTTTACAAATGCGTGGAGTGATTTGTCAAGAGAAAAAATACTGCCAATTTTGGACAAGCAAGAATTACGTGTTTTGCCCAAAAGTGAGAGCAAAAATTGTGAAACAAGGAGAAAAAGGTAGAAGCCTGAAGGAAGTTACACCTTTAACCACAAATTTCAACACGTTTGAAGTTATAGTTAGAAATGAAGAAATAAAAAAGGTAATGTGATACTGTATTTTACTTACTCGTCTAGTTTGTACAAGATAATAGTTGACAATGTTAATGGTTTAATTATTTACAGGGAGTGTTATGCAATGTTAACTACGATGTTGCTTTTGTTGAAGAAATGCCCTATTGCAATTGTCAAAAACCACAGCTAACATGTATACCTTGTTGTCATGTTCTTGTTGTTTGTTCGATGTGACATTTGAACGAGGAACAATATGTCAGTATATATTATTCAGTTGAAAATTTTAGTAACACTTGGTCTGCAGAATTTTGTGGTTATGGAAATGCACATAATTGGCCAATGTATGTTAGTCTCAAAATTAGACCAGATTCAGCAAATTCGAATAAAGGAAGGAGAAAACATAAAAAATGTAATGAAGATGAATCAAATGGAGGGTAGTGTGCCAGTGCACTTAGATGATGGCCAAACTAGACATCCAAGACAAAATTCAAATCGTGGAGGTAAATATAGCACATACAAATGACTTGAAGTTCAAATCTTTATAGAATCTTGTCTAAGATTGTCTACATTTTGTAGGAGCATCTACTACAAGGCGTCGTTAAAGTGGAAGAAGTCCACAAGATGTTGTTATCACGTAATGTGAAATGAACTACTTTTCTATTAAGTTGTTGTAGGAGCATCTATTTAGTTCCTGTATTAAGTAATGAACTATTTAGCTTGTACTTTTGTTTTAAGATAATGAACTATTCAGTCGTTGTGGACAGATAAAAAAAGCACACTAAAAAGAACATTAAAAGAAGTTCACAACAACAACATTAAATATCATAAAAGAAGTCCATAACAACTAAATACCATAAAAGAAGCTAAGAACACCAGACACCTAAGCACGACGAGGCCTACGAGGTCCAGAAGGGCTGCCTACGAGGTCCAGAAGGGCTCCAATGAGCTGGTGCATTTCGATCCCGGTGTGGAAGATGTCGTCGCTCAGGAGGTTCTTGAAATGCCAACAAGATTTCAATATGGAGATCAAATTCAACGGCTTGGATCGGTCATTTAAACTTAGAACTCGATATATGCATGCAGAGTATAGCGTGTGGTGCACTTTGCAAAGTAGAATAACAAAACTATATATTGTGAAAACGTTAGCACTTCAACCTGAAGTGCAAACGATCTAAAATATATTTTTTTTGTGTCTGAAACACCAATATAAATTCTTCATATTTGAATCTTGTAGGACATCAAATTTGTGATTTTAGAGCTTTCTAGCTATTTTAAATATTTTCTAAAAACAGTTCCAAAGAGGTCATTTTTAAATATTGAACATGACGGTTTTTAAAAAATAGCTAGAAAGCTCTAAAAATCACGAAATTTGGTTTTCTACAAGATTTCAATATGAAGAATTTTATGGAGCAACTTAAATTAGTGTTTCGAACTCGAAAAAAATATAATTTGGACCGTCTGCACTTCAAGTTGAAGTGCATACGTTTTCACAATAGGCTAATTATATATATATGATATAGGCTAGGGTGCTCCATGGAGCACCAAACTCCTAATGCTCCACATCGTATCTCTAATTTTAAAATTCTAACGACCAATCCGAACCGTTAAACATGATCTACATATTGAAATCTACTTGGAGATTCAATTTTACATTTTTTGAATATTCTTACTATTTTTAGAGAGGTAGAAAATTGGAACTTTTGTTAGTCCATAAACTGTTTGATTAGCAACTTTTCTACCTCTTTAAAAAATAGCAAATAATTTAAAAAAATATAAAATTAAATCTCCAAGTAGATTTCAATATGTAGATCATGTTCAACGGTTCGGATCGGTCGTTGGAAATTTCAAATAGGAGATAACGGATGTGGAGCACGAGGAGTTTGGTGCTCCATGGAGCACCCTAGCCTATATATATATAAGGCTTTTAAAAAACTTTGTTTTAACCGTTTTAACTTGAAAAAAATCTTTGACGTTAAGTTTTTGAGAAATAACCATTTTTTTCTTATTTTCTATGATTTAACCGTTTTAACTTGGATTAAACCTTTAAATCTGTTTTATTTGGTTATCGTTAAAATAGGTTTTTTATAATTTACAAGAGCAAAAATCCGCATGTTTATCGTTAAAATTCTCACAACCGATATGTACTGTTGAACATGATCTACATATTGAAATCTACTTGGAGATTGAATTTTACATTTTTTTTAAATTTTTTGCTATTTTTTAGAGTGGTAGAAAAATTGCAACTTTTGTTGTTTCAGAAATCGTTTGATTAGCAACTTTTCTAACTCTTTAAAAAATAGCAAAAAAATAAAAAAATAAAAAAAATTCAATCTCCAAGTAGATTTTAATATGTAGATCATGTTCAATGATTCGGATCGGTCGTTGAGATTTTTAAATAGGAGATAATGGATGTGAAGCACGAGGGGCTTGGGGCTCCATGGAGCACCCTAGCCATACTCTATATATATATATATATATATATAGAGAGAGAGAGAGATAGGATAGAGTGCTCCATAGAGCATGCAAAGTATATTGTGAAAATGTATACTTAGATCTCAAGATATGCATGCAAAGTATAGCGTGTGGTGCACTTTGTATATTGTGAAAATGTTAGATTATTGTGAAAACGATAGCACTTCAACCCGAAGTGCAAACGATCTAACATATATTTTTTCGTGCCCGAAACACCAATATAAATTCTTCATATTGAATCTTGTAGGAAACCAATTTTGTGATTTTTAGAGCTTTCTAGCTATTTTAAATATTTTCTAAAAACATTTCTGAAGATGTCATTTTTAAATATTGATCATTGTTGTTTTTAAAAATAGCTAGAAAGCTCTAAAAATCACGAAATTTGATTTTCTACAAGATTTCAATATGAAGAATTTTATGGAGCAACTTAAATTAGTGTTTCAGACTCAAAAAATATATAATTTGTACCGTCTGCACTTCAACTTGGAGTGCAAATGTTTTCACAATAGGCTAATTATATATATATATATATATAATATAGTGAGGCTATGGTGTTCCGCAAAGCACCAAATGCATTGTACTTCGCATTCATATCTGTGATTTCAAAGTCCAAACGATCGATCCAAACCATTAAACTTGAATTTTTTTACAATTTTTTTAAAGGGGTGAAAAAATTGGTTAATCTAACGATATCTGGACATCCGATATGAATGATTTTCGACCTCTCTAAAAAATAATAAAGAAATTCAAAAAAAATGAAAAACTCGGTCTCTAAGTAGATTTTAATATGAAGATCAAGTTCAACAGTTTGAATTGGTCTTTTGGACATTGAAATCGGAGATATGAATGTGAAGTAAAGTGTGTTTGATGCTTTTGCAGAACACCGTAGCCTCAGACACTCTCTCTCTATATATATATATCTCCACTACATTTCTTACCATATCTTGCACAGTGAATATTTTAAAGGTTACCAACTATAACCAGACTCTTGCTGTATAAATTTTTGGGCAAAACTTTTCTTAAATATTTCATAACCATTATTCGGATATATACCGGATGCAACGGATAAAATGACTCAGCCAGATATGTGGATCAGTAGAAACGTTAAATAAAAGGATGAAGAAGGATCAATTTTGATGTTTTAGAGCGAAAAAAAATTCAATAGAAAAAATATAGCACAACTGCACAAGCTATGAGCATGACTAAATTAGGCACTTAATTGCTGATACACTTCAAGGTAACTATCAAAAATAGGAATTCTTGTAGTTGCAAAACATTTCCCTCAAATAATTGCAAAAGTGTATAAAGTGGAGATTCGCAGAATTAGAATTTCATCTGCCCAAATCTTTGGACAATTGTCATTTTCAATTGGAGGCTCGGCTCATTAACCACACTTGTTGAATTATCATTATCAGAAGTACTGCAGATTATGTTGCATGCTGTCAAAGTTCTATTTGTAGTTATTTCTTGTCGTACAGTTTTGCTACTTTAAGAAAACAGATCCATGAAATTGATTATGCTTGACAGTTGCATCTTTGGTTGAGTGTGATTAGAAAAAGGTACACAAATCACAAACTAAGTGGTTCAAAAATCAAAACAGAGGCAAGCTGTCAAGTGACATGCGCATCATGCAGAATAATTTGTAATAAAGTTCCATTATTTATTAATTAAAAAATACATAACAATTTTTTTATGGAAGATACGGGAAAAACTTGCATACTCCACTAGTTGGGTACACGTACCTACGTACTCCAATTAGTGGTGATTGGTGAAAATGAATCTAAGAAATTGAAAAAGTAAAATTATTTTATATTATTACGAGATACAATGCACGTACACTGGATACTACGGTATAGTATGCAAGTTTTTTCTTGGAAGATACATAATAATTCATTTAACAGAATCTATTATTCTATATTTATGAGGCTCATCATATCCTTGAATTGCCACTTATTTTCAGATACTATATTATTCAAGCTGCTTCTTTTGATTAAAAGCAAACAATTGGGGAAATAAACTTGTGTGCAAAATTGGGAGCGCGGTATCATAAAGGGCCGGAGTGTGTGTGAAGAGAGAAAGAAATAGGGGCGTGACGAGTGACGGCAAGGTGTAGGACTAGGATCTGACAGAACATGGAATAGGATGCCAATACATGGTGTTATGGTGTACATTTTGGGGACGGTTGCTTCTTACCTACGAGACTATGACCCATCTAGAGACGTAACGGATCAATACCCATGGATAATATGGTAAAATCCTGTTTTTATTTTACTGGGTTTTTACTAATTGATTGGAAGGTCGAATCTTACCTGTATAAAGGTTGAACACGTTTAGCTACAGTGGTTATAAACAGCGTTTTCATTGTAATGCTACAGTGAAAAAACTGTAGTAATTATTTTAAAATTTTTGTATTTTTTTCTGTTCGTTGCTTTTTTTCGCGAAGCACGAGTACGCACGTCTAGTTGGTTTCATAGGCAGAGATATGAGAGATGTTGGTGCTAGAAAAAAGATTATGACCGTCTTGCTTTTGGTGGAGAAAGATTGAATGTGATTAGTTAGTGGAAGTATGCGAGGCTCGTTTCAACACCGATTATGAGTTGATTTGGGAATTGTGAGGCACATATATAGCTAAGCGTTCTTGGGACAAATTATACTCAAAAGTTGGGTGTAAGGGCTAGCTAAGCGACAGAGACGACAGTTGTTAGAAGCATAAGACTTCTTGCTGGCAATCGTGGGGAAGGTCTACAAGTCAGATGTGTTACTGAAGTGTGTTAGGATATTGTTTAGGAACCAGGGGTAGTTAATTGTGATTAGATTGTTGTGTTGTTAGGGGAGATTAAAAATTGTGTTTTGAGTTTTGATTTACACTCTATAGATATAGTGTAGAGTAGGGTTTAGATAGTGTGTGTGGGAAGAGGATTTGTGGTGTGTCAGTTCTTTTTTTTATGAAAATGGAAGTGGCAGACGCTCCCTGCTTATTTCAAACAAACAAAAAATTTACTGGGTTTTCACTACAGATACGAATTGTATATTTGATTGGTACGGATTTAATATTAAATTTAAAAATACAACAAAATTATTCTACTGTAATTATTTTCAATGTAATAATCAATAAATAAAAAATATAAGCATTATAGAAAACTAAAATTAATAGGAAAATGTTCCAGCGATACGCTTCATCGGTACCTCATCGATACGCGTGTCGCTATGCTTGTTAAACGAGTTTTTATATATGTTATTTTGTAACATGCATAGTTCTTTTTCAGTACAAAATAACATGCATAACAACTCGTTTAACATGCTTAGCGACGCCCGTATCGATGAGAGTATTTGTATATCAACTCGCAAATTTATATTATGTACAAAATTATAATTTTAACAAACATATATTTATTTTCCAAATCAGTATTAAATTATAAATTACAAATATTTTTATTTTGATAGACAGATACAGATAATTATAATTCAAAATTATATTATATTTGTATCCGTATTTACATGAATATTTAACTATCAAATATTGAAATCTAATTTTGCAAATACGATTCAGATATTAGCAGCGTCATTGACACCACTGAACTCAGTTTTCTTTCTTTGTTCTTTTTTCTTATATTTATTTTAATAATTTTTTATTGCTTTCCCCCTTCTCTTACAAATTGCACATAGCCTGATAATGTTGACCGGATAAAACAGCTTTTTCAAGAAATACCTTACAATTTGTGGCACTTTACTATCTTTTTATAAAGTACAATCTCTGTGGCGCTTGTTGTGTGCAAAAATATGGGTCACTTTCCAATTCTGTACATATCCACTATTTATAGTTAGAAGAATCTTATATTATCAAGTAATGTTTCTGTACGAAAATCAATTTTTCATATTAGAACTTCAAACTACTATTCTATTTTCAAACGTTAATTTGTTATGAGTTTTCTTTCTTTTTAGCACGTCTTAAATTTGATAAGTTCAGAATTCATTAGCCAATATATCACGTGCTTTGAAAGTTTAAATAGTTCACTTCTAGTAGGAGTTCAGATCTTATGCCGCGCGGCACATGACGCGCAGAGAATCTGGACCATTCAATTACGTCAAGATTCGTGTAAATAAACTTAAAATACACTCCCCTGAATCAAATTACGACCGTTCATTGTTCACAGCGCATTAATTTATGAACGTCTGATCCGTACGGAACGATGTCGCGCGGCACCAGATTCGGATCCCTTCTAGTAGGGTGGAAGTATCAAGTCAATTTGCAATTTCAATCATTCTTAATTTGAATCTCAATTCTATGTATTAATTTGTATCAAGAAACTTTGTAAAGATATCCGCAATTTGATTTTTAGTATCAACATACACAAGTTCTATTTTTCTTTTTTCTACATGATCTTTGAGAAATTAATGTCTAATATCTATGCCTAATAACAAAAACTTGGCTTACATGTTCTGTGAATACCATTACAAGTTCTTGCATAAGATATTGGATTTTTGGACATCATTATGGTGTTGGTATTATCACACTTTATAAGTACTTTGGCGTAAAACAAGTCATAGTCTTTAACAGTTTGAACCATCCATAAAATTAATGTCTCACTAATACTTCTCTCCACGATCATCCAAAGTACTTTGGGTGAATCTTTTTTCTACGATCAAAGAAGAATATAACGTACTTTGGGTGAATCTTTTTTCTACATGGTCTCATTCTTTATAACTACCCACGGCTATATATTCTTCTTTGATCGTAGAAATAATAATCGATGTTTACTTTTTGCTTGACCAAGACACTAAAGATTCACCCAAAAATTAATGTCTCACTAATACTCTTCTTATCTATACGATCATCGAAAAAATCATCATCAGTATATCCAATTAGGTCTAACTTAGTGGTTCGCCCATATCAAATATCCAAGTTAAGTGTACCTTTAACATAGCGCAAGATTCTTTTGATGGCAATCACGTGAGTTTTTTTTAGACAAGCTTGAAGCCTTGCACACAGACATACTACAAACATAATATCTGACCAGCTTGTGTTAAGATAGAGAAGACTTTCAATGATGGCTCTATAATATCTGGCCAGTCTCCCATTGTCATCAACTCCAAGACGTGTGTTTGTTGCCATGAGTGTTTTCATTCCTTTACTATGCTCAACTCCACATCTTTTGATGAGTTCCTTGGGATATTTTGATTGGTTTATAAAGATCCCTTCATCATTTTGCTTGATTTGTAACTCAAGGAAGAAGTTGAGTTCTCTCATCATGGAAAAGTTCTCTGCAAGCAAAATATTAGTAGACCCAAAAATAATATCATTCCAATAAATTGTCACTAAAATAATATATTTTTTATCGTTCTTTGTAAAAAGAGTTGTATCTTTAAAGCCTCTCTTAATATTATTACCGATAAAAGATGTACTCAACCTATCATACCATGCTCTAGGGGCTTGTTTTAGGCCATAGAAGACTTTGTGTAGTTTATAGACATGGTTGATAAGAGTTGGAAGTTCAAATCCTTATGGTTGGGAGACATAAACTTCTTCATTGATAAATCCATTTAAAATGCACTTTTAACATTCATTTGGTATAACACAAACTTCAGGAGTAAATGTTTCATCATAATCAATAACCTCTTGTTAGGTGTACCCTTTTTGCAACTAGACGTGCCTTATTACTAACAATGTTATCAAACATGAAAAAGAAACACTTCTCGTAGTAGGATAAGATACTTTATGGTGTTTACTTGAATGGTTACCATCATAAATGAAGTACTCAGACATGAAGCGGTTAGAGTAGCAATCTATGATTCTTCGTGGTGTTTTAGTGAAACAAAAACCACCCATAAAACACAAGCACTTAGAGAGGTATTTTATGCTTCTTTGTAGTGTTTTAGTGAATGGTTGTCACCCTTAAATGAAGTACTTGAAGAAGAAATACTTTTCGTAGTAGGATAAGATGTTTTGTGGTATTTTCTTGAATGGTTACCATCGTAAATGATGTATTCAGACATGAAGCACTTACAGTGAAATTATATGCTTCTTTGTGGTGTTTTAATGAAAGGTTACCTCCCTTAAATGTTGTACTCGAAGAAGAAATACTTCTCGTGACAGGATAAGATGCTTTGTGGTGTTTTCTTGAAAGGTTATCATCATAAATTAAGTAGTCAGACATGGAACACTTAGAGTGGTATTCTATGCTTATTTGTGGTGTTTTAGTGAAATGTTACCACCCTTAAATGAAGTACACGAAGAAGAAACACTTCTGGTAATAGGATAAGATTTTTTGTGGTTTTTTCTTGAATGGTTACCGTCATAAATGAAGTATTTAGTCATGAAACACTTAAAGTGGTATTCTATGCTTCTTTGTGGTGTTTTATTGAAAGGTTATCACTCTTAAATGAAGTACTCAAAGAAGAAACACTTCTCGTAGTAGGATAATATGCTTTGTGGAGTTTTTCTGAATGATTACCACACATAAATGAAATACTCATATATGAAGCACTTAGAGTGGTATTCTATGCTTGTTCGTTGTATCTTAGTGAAAGTCTATCACCCTTAAAATTAAGTACTCGAAGAAGAAATATTTCTCATAGTAGGTTAAGTTGCTTTGTGGTGTTTTTTTTAATGTTTACCATCATAAATGAAGTAGTCAGACATGAAGTATTTAGAGTGATATTTTATGCTTCTTTATGGTGTTTTAATGAAAATTTACCATCGTTAAAGGAAGTACTCGAAGAAGAAATACTTCTCATCATATGATAAGATGTTATGAGGTGTTTTCTTGAATGGTTACCATCATAACGGAAGTAGTCATACATGAAGCACTTAGAGTTGCATTCTATGCTTCTTCGTGATATTTTAGTGAAATGTTACAACACTTAAATAAAGTACTCGAAAAAAAACATTTCTCGTAGTAGGATAAGATCCTCTGTGGTATTTTCTTGAATTATTACCACTCATAAATGATGTACTCAGACAGAAAGCACTTAGAGTTGTTTTCTATGCTTCTTTGTCGGGTTTTAGTGGAAGGTTACAACCCATAAATAAAGTACTCGAAGAAGTAACACTTCTCGTAGTAGAATAAGATGTTTTGTGGTGTTTTCTTGAATGATTACCATTATAAATGAAGCACTCGGATCCAAAATACTTTTCATAGAAGGATAAGATATTTTGTGGTGTTTTCTTGAATTGTTACCACCCATAAATGAAGTATCAGAGATGGAATATTTAGAGTGGTATTTTATGCTTCTTCGTAGTGTTTTAGAGAAATGTTACCACTCTTAAATGAAGTACTCGAATAAAACACTTCTCGTAATAGGATAAAATGCTTTGTGGTGTCTTCTACAATGGTTACCATCATATATGAAGTAATCAAACATGAAGCAGATAGAGTGGTATTTTCTGCTTCTTCGTGGTGTTTTAGTGAGAGGTTGGCACTTTTAAATGATGTACTAAAAAAAGAAACACTTCCCGTAATAGGATTAGATGTTTTGTGGTGTTTTCTTGAATGGTTACCATCATAAATGAAGAAGTCAAACATGAAGCAGTTAGAGTGGTATTCTATGCTTATTCGTGGTATTTTAGTGAAAGGTTATCACCCTTTATTAGATGCTCTGTCGTGTTTTCTTCAATGGTTGCCATCATAATTGAAGTAGTCCGACATAAAACAGTTAGAGTGGTATTGTATGATAAGATACTTTGTGGTGTTTCTTGAATGGTAACCATCATAAATGAAGTAGTCAGACATGAAGCAGTTAGAGTGGTATTATATGCTTCTTCATGGTGTTTTAGTGAAAGGTTACCACACTAAAATGAATTACTTGAAGATGAAACACTTCTCGTAGTTGGATCACCTCTGTGGTGTTTTCTTGAATGGTTACCATCCAAAAATGATGTACTCAGAAAGGAATCATTTAGAGTGGTATTCTATGCTTTTTGATGGTGTTTTAGTGAATGATTAGCAACCTTAAATGATGTACTCGAGGAAGAAACACTTCTCGTAGTAGGTTATATGTTTTGTGTAGTTTCTTAAAAGATTACCACCCATAAATGATACACTCGGAACCGAAACACTTCTCGTAGTAGGATAAGATACTTTGTGGTGTTTTCTTGAATGATTACCACACATAAATGAAGTACTCACATGAAGTACTTATAGTGGTATTTTATGTTTCTTCGTGGTGTTTTAGTGAAAGATTACAACCCTTGAATTAAGTACTCGAAAAAGAAACACTTCTTGTAGTAGGATAAGATGCTTTGTTGTGTTTTCTTGAATGTTTAATATCCATAAATGAAGTACTCAGTCATGAAACACTTAGAGTGGTAATCTTATCTTATTCATGGTGTTGTAGTGAAAGGTTAGCACCCTTAAATGATGTACTCAAAGAAGAAACACTTCTCGTAGTAAGCTTTGATGTTAT
>CAXKVX010004880.1:0-20205 GCA_964058865.1 Eleocharis quinqueflora
CCACCTTATATAGCCACATCTCCTCAGTCACGCACACCATATGTGGGGCCTATGCCTTTAGCTGGTGAGTGTTCTGGTAATTGAAAATGTTAAATGATGGATTTCATAAGAACTAATCGGGTCTGGTTAATGGTAGATGGCCGTTGTACAGGCCTTCTACAGGCTTCTGTGAATTTTAGTGCTGGACTAAGATTTACAATCTTGGTTTGTTCGGTTAAGTGGAAGATATAAACGTGATAGGCTGTTTTGTACCTGATTCCTTCTATTCTCTATTGTTGCTTTTCTGGTGTCAATTATGCTTATTTTATCTTCTCTGGCACTTTAGCCCCCACCCCACCCCAACTCAAAATAAAAAGCCAAAAATATCTAACAACATGTATTTAATCTCCTGTTTTAACCTCCTAATAAATATCCAACGAAACAAGGTTTGAATGTGAAGTTTTCTTTCCATATCTCTCATTAAGGTATGAAGATATAAAATAGAACTGCAATGTATTAAGGTGTGAAGATATATAATAGAACTGCAATGTATTAATGTTTGTTTGTTAAAGCGAGTAATGCATTTCACCAATATTTTTTTTCCATTTGTAGTGTCAGAAAAACAATATAAAGCATGCCAATCATATTGTGTTTTAGTATCATAAACATATAAAGCATGTCACTTAGGTGGACTCCTGTTCTGACAATTTCTCTTTACAATTTCCCCTTATTAGACGTGCCGGGTCCGATGTACTTCTATCCTGTTCTGCCACCTCCTGAGGCAATGAGAGAGATGCAATTTGTGGGACACCCTGTTGCATCTCCTTCAGCTTTTATGTTCCCACAACTGGAACCCCAGCGCAATATGCTTCTTATGCAGATTAATTACTATTTCAGGTTCTTTTCCTATTTTAGTTAACTTCCTCCTTTTTACTTCCCTTTGTATCACATTTGTTACATCTTTTAATTAGAAGAAAAAGTTTGCTAAAACAATTATGTTGAATATGTAAAAAATGATTGTAAAACTGAATGTATATGATTTCATAAAATTTCATTTGTCCAACTTAAATGTTTGTTAATGGTCTGTATTTTTCATAAATAATTACGGAGTTACTTTAAAAGTTGTTTTTCAATGAGCATTCATTCTTGGGACCTTTTTATCTTTGTTATACACTTGAATATTCACAGGAAGCACTCAAAAGTCCATACCTATGTATTATGTAAAACTTGAACAGAACACTCATGAACACAAATATTAATTTAGGTTCCACATGGGTGTATATTTGAAGTTCCTAAATGGGCATGTAGGAAATTAAGTCACTTGCAATAATGTAAAATATCAATTTTCCAATTATTTGTTGAAAAATGTTAGTGTTTGAATTAGTTAGTCTGCTTTGACACTTTTCTTGCTTTTTATTTTTCTTTCTAGTACTGTACCCCTGAAAGCTAGATATTTGCTTTTCACTCCAATTTTATAGTAAACCCTTTTTTAATCAGGTTCTATCATTGCCTGAGTTAATAGAAAACAAATGGAATGAGATAGACGTACTCGATTGAATATAATTCCGACTTGAGGCAAATTAATAATTTTGTATGGTTATCTGTGGCTCTGTGCTATGTGTTTTGTTCCCCTTTTCCCTGCAATTTTTTAGTTCGCCATTCCCTTTCAGTAAAGCTAATTTGCCATTTTTTTTACAGTCCTGAGAATTTATGCAAGGACACATACTTGAGAAAGAATATGGATGCACAGGGATGGGTCCCAATTTCTCTTATTGCTGGCTTTAATAAGGTAAGTACCTTTTCTTCTTCTATTACTGGATCTTGTATAGCCCCTGTTGGCCAACACTCAGTAACAGGGATCATTAGTGAGGAATTTTAAAGTTTTATGGAACCCATGATATCTGCCTATACCTACCACATCAATATTTAGTTTTCTTAATTCTTGAGTGTAATGTGTTCTCCTTGCTCCTAGTTTGTTCGTGACAAATTTTCCAATCAGATCATATTAAACGAGTACTTGCTGTAATGCATTCCATTTGCCTACATAAGCCCATGCATAATTGAACTGTGTTATTTCAGCAATTAGCTATTCTTGATTCTATGTACGGCCCTGGTGTTGGGTGCATTGGAGAGTGAAATGATTACACTGATTATTTTCCATTTCACTTGTTTTAGCAATTTTCTTTTTACATCATAGTAGTAAATGGGTTAGCTGCATCTTTCAGGTCAGGGAAATTACAAATAACGTCCAGTTTATACTCGAGACTCTCCAGTTCTTTTCTACTGTGGTTGAAGTGCAGGTACTTCCTATACAAAAAATTATTCATACAATCCCAGCAGTTCATCTATCTGTAAAGAATGGGTGAGAGGAAATATTGGGAAGGTGAAAAATATTCACTAATTTTAGAATAAATCTTCCTTAGTCCTCACTATACTACAAACGGATATAAATTTTCCTTATGAAATATGAAGTTCTTGTTTTATTGACCATGCTTGGTTCTCATGTTAAAATGAATTGTTGGTTTCTTTTTACAAATGCTACTACCATAGAAAATTTTAAGGTCATTTGTAGCTTAACATTTTTTATCACTAATAATCATAAATACTCTGGCTGTTGTTTGCACATTTGAATTTTATACTAAAACAGGTCTTTATGTGGGAAATGAGGTGATTGATGGTCTTTTCAGTAGTCCCTAACGAATTGTCTAGGAAGTTGTGTAAATTTTGTTACTAATGAAGTAATCATAAATACTCTTGTTGTTGTTAACACATTTCAACTTTATACTAAAACATGACTATGTGGAAAATGAGGTGGTTGATGGTCTTTTCAGTAGTCTCCACCTAATCGACTAGGAACTGTCTGTAAAGTTTAAAAACAAAGTAGTCATTAAGCACAGCATTGCAAGTTATATTAAGCAGTACCCCTACTAATGTTAAAGTGATGATTGCTGGTTCTTCTCAGAACAGAAGGTGATAGAATAAGGAAGCAGTACCTACTAAACAAGTGTTTTTATTTTGTTGCCAGGGAGATAGAATAAGGAAGTGTGATAACTGGCAGGTTTGGTTGCTCCCCCCTGAACAAAGCTCAACTACTGATGACACCTCTTCTCAGGGTCCTCCATCTCAACTCACCATTGGTTACTTAACTCCACATCTTCAGCAGTTGGATTTAGAGGGTACCGTTAATAACTCCAATTTACCCTTCCAACGTGAGACAGGCCTTCCTAGATCAACCTCTGGGGACCTGACTGAACATGTTCAGTTGACAGGCCTGCATGTCAGTGCTGGTCCTGGTCATGGTCATGTCATGGGACCTGTTGATGTGGGCAGAGTGTTTCTTAGGACCGATACCTTTTAGGTTTTGGATGGGAAATACACGTTCTATACCTTTTAGGTGTAGACAAACAACAATACTCATGGAGTATTTTTGCCTCGTAAATGAAAATATTTAGTTTTAGATTAAAAAAAGAAAAAAAATATGAATATGACAAAAAACCCAAAAAAAATGAAAAATACAAAAAAAAAATGAATATATCAAAAATGAAAAAAAGACAATACAAAATCTTAAACAAATCATAGAAAAGAAAAGGTGGGGAGTAAGTTGAGGGTGGTATGTGGCGGCCCTTTTGACTTGGGATGGTAGTTTTGATGGTGATATCTCATTGCCATCTGAGGTGGATACGCCAATACAGATCCCTTTCATTTTATTTTTATTTTTATTTTTATTTGTGTTTATTCTTTTTCTTTTTCTTTCAACCTCCGATTTTAGAGGGAGTTGTACTTTTTACGTCGAGTACTTGTCGAAACTCAGAGGAATCAATCTGCCAGACATCCTTATGATATTAGACTCCCCTTTTTGTTAGTACATTTTTTGCTGAACTCTTCTTTTTTTCTTTTTTTGGGGTACAGATAAGGTTACTGATTCACTTTTTAATTATAAACATAAAATCTCTGTAAAATATGTTTTTTGTGTAATTGAATCTTTAGTTAATAAAATAGCTATTAGCCCTCTGTATGCTTTTTTGTTTTGTGGTTATTAGCTGTCTTGTGAATAGAAATGCCTGGGATATCATGCATTATAGTTTGTAGGTGGTTGTAGAATATCTTCTAATGTTCATGCTCAGTTCCATGAAAAGAATAAAATATAATATAAAAATGCAGGTGTATTCAAACTGGATTCAGTGGGGCTCGCTTGCAAGCTTCTGTTGGATCCCATTGTCTGAAAATTTTGGTTGATTTAATGTCTTTGTTATATCAGATCTGCACATCATATGACCATCAAAGAAATTAACAACTATTGTGTTTCTTTTGCTCCAATTTGATATATATATGTGATGAGTTTTAAGTTCGATCGATGCTTAAGAGTACAGTTTTTTCTTAACAAATAGTTCGTGTCCTGGACTTGAAACATGTTGATGTCAAGCACCTAGTTTATTAAAACCTCTCTGCATAAGTATATGATTCTAGGCTGTATATGTGCATTTAATCGAATCAATAAGCACTGATTCAAGTATAGTATCATGTAGCTTTGGGATATGCATTATATTCAATAATTCAACCAAGTGGTTCAATATGTGCTCAATTATTCTTGTCATTTTGAAGCGTGAACTACAGGTTACTAGAAAAGAAACTTTGCGTTGCTGATCATTCTTTGGTTTCGTTCGTTTTGTTTTTACAAGTTGTAAGGCACTTTGTTTATAAAATATTTTGATGCTGATCAATTTGCTACTCGCGTAATGCGTTTTGCTTTGAATAACGTATTTCATTTTGGTTATCGCTCTTTATAATTCTTCTTACCTTATCTGATTCGTGTGGATTTGTATTAAATTTTTGGGGTTTTTTTTAATGCGTCAACAACGACTTGCTAATTGTGAATTCTTATACTTATGACTTAAATAAAATGAACTTCTACTTATTTATAACTATATTGCTCTTAAATCTTAATGCTAAACAAATGACAGAAATATATCAGAAAAGGCTAAAACATAATAACAAAAAATGCCTAACACTGAATGAAATATGTTATGTCATTAATAGATACTATCATAATCATGTGCCAAAATAACTATAGAGTTTTTAATTTTATAATATACATTACTATAGATATTAATTAGTATTTTCCAAGTTGACAAAAAGAATCTAATTAATCAGGAGAAAGATAAAGTCTTCTATAATTAATCCTTCCAATAGGAGAAATCTCTATCATTCCCCTTGAATAAATAAACTGGAAGGGGATAAAGCAAGATGATTATTAAAATATTCTAAGTGAAGGAACTACAAAAAACTTTACCCAAGATGCATTACAAATTTTGAGTTCAAAGTGAAGCCAGTATAAGTATTATATCATAGGCAAGTCAGTGGCAGATCCACTTGAGGTATGGTGGGGTCAAATGATACCACTGAGATTGGCAAACAGTACTACAAATAAGTTTATTTAGACCATCTTTTGCAAGTCTCCTTAGAAATTGTTAACTGATTTCAGTGCACCTCAATTTTGCCTCAGCCACTGACACAAAGATGTAGGCAAAAACACAGGAGCACCTACACTAATAATATATTCGTACATACACATTTTGTGTCTATTTATTATGTATATACACTATAAGGTACTGATTAACTTTTAGTTCTATAGTATACCAGTGCAAGCCTGACCATGACAGTACCAAATTTCTGAATTTCAGTAATACAATATTTGAACACAGCATGAATAATGGCGAATAAAGTGATGAACTAATTCATTTCTTTCAAGTGCAGTAATGAAATAATATAAATTTTACAATAAGAAGGATTTGTGTGTTTGGAAGATGGAGAGACACTTTCCAAAAGATGTGAAGGTTGGAAACAGAAACTACTTTTGATTATATATATATGCAACTTACAGCGCCTGAAATAAAAAGTTGCATTCTGGCGCCACAATGAAATTACATTAAAGCCCACTAACAAACAGAGAAGAAAACCAGATCATCAGATCATCTCCAATGATTTGATCTTCAATAAACTTTGCGAGACCAACACCAATAGGCAACCGGCAAAGCGGGCATGTTTTCTGCCTCAAGCTAAGCAGCCACCTATCGACGCAATTCCTATGGAAAGAATGTCCGCACGGAAGCCTACGAATGGCATCACTGCACTCGATCTGTGATAAGCAAACACAGCACTCTTTGCAATCATTCCTTGTATCGGCATGTGACCTTAGTGAGGCAACTGTGCTACTCACTGGAAATACTTGGCATATGAAGGTTGCTATGTAGTGGTTCATGAAAGAGAAAAGGAAAGTGTTTGTAGTAACACATGAGACACAAAGACTGAAAGAATGTTTGAACAAAAGAGAACAACTCAAATATATATATGGGACTTTACTCAGGTCGGGTTGCATGTAGCGGGTAATTGGATATTCATATTATGAAGATCCGATTTTAGTGGAGGTCAAATGATTCCTGCACCCCAATTGGCGGCCTCAAATTTTTGTTATTAAAAAGGGAAAGAAGATTTTGGATTCACTAACTTGACTTGCAACTTTTGTCTTGGAAAAACAAAAATACAACTTTTTCAGCAATACACATTTGTGAGCTTCTAATTTTCTATCTCGATTCAGTTTTAACACCATTATTCCGATTTTGAAATATTTGACAGATTTATTTTTGGAATAAAAACATGAATTTCATAAATTTGACTGGGTTCATTTATTTAGAGAGAAGATTTTTAAAGAAAAAAAAAATCCGAAGTACAATACACAGCAACAAATTTATGCAACCTAATTGAGCTGCAAACACTTACGCTCTTGATTCATTCTAAATACATGCATTAGTCTTCTTTTGTTACTTTTTAATGTGCATAATTTTTTTATTTTAGTATCTTTCTTCAGATATGTAAAAGCATTAGTTTGGTTTAAACTTGTGAACACACATCTTCTTGAAGTAGGCAAATAATTGTCAAAACTGAAATATTTAATACAGAAAATTTGAAACCTAAGAATATGAAAAAAGTACTATTGATTGTATTACTGCATACAATAAGTATAGATTGGACCTTGATGTGAAAACTTTAACGGGGTTAATTTCCACTTGTGGGTTATTGGGTTTATAGATATGCAGGAGATATTTTTTAGTACCTTGAATTATTAGTTTGGTTGGAAAAATAGAGGTACTATTTCCTCATTGTAAGGTACACCAAAATCGAGAATCTTGAATTTGATAAATAAGCTAACTATCCTAAATTGATGTGGAAGGGTAAGAAGAGAAAAAGGTAACTATAAGTTTGATGTACGGAAGCACTTAATCAATTCAAAATCACTCTAGTTCCAGTGGTAACTTCAGTACAATTTTCTGTAAATGAAAAAGGACACTCATGTCTTTCTTTGAACGTTTACATCAACTAAAGATTTATTATCTAAATATGCTATTTGGTGGTGCAAGACAAACAGATAGTAAGATGTTGATTGCTTATTTGCTTCAATAGGAAAAGGGGAAACTAATGGTAATTACTAGTTTTGAGTATAATGAAAGAAATCAATCATTCAGGATATATTTAATAAATTAGCATCATATGAACAGAGACGTATCATTACCAGTGGGTTGTGGATGTAACAAGCCACTGACCATGAAAAGTTATTTGCATAAACAAATCTTGCATAAAGTACTTAAATTACTGGCTAGCTCCAAAATCCAGACCAATACCCATTCAATACTAGATTTGTTTTTATTTTTCTTCCTTTAGTCAATTTTCCTGTTAAATCACGAAATCTGGAAGCACAAAATAAGGTTTTAATAAAAGAATGTTGATAATCACAATCTATGCGTGTAAAATTAGTAGATTTAACAAAACAGCACAATGGTAAAAAGAAAAGATATACATCAAGTAATAATAGTTTCTACTTAATACCAGAGTAAAAGAAAGGATTGCAACTTTACAAGTGCATAACAGAGACGGACACTTTATGAAAGTATGATGCCACTGAGAGAGGAGGGTTTACTGGTATCCCAAATTAAGACATGAGAAATGACCAAAATTGGTGCAATTGATCAAACGTGCAAGCCATTCAACCAAAAACCATCTTAAAGAGCACCCAAATTGAACACATGGGTTTAAAACTTATTACATATTAGATATGGGTTCAAAGTTACTGTTCATATCTTGATATTTTTCACAATTTGCTTATATTTCAATTGTCAGCATCTGGTAGCTTAGAACTTGCTTCTCCTTTGAAAATTTCTTGATCTTCAAGCAACTTTCCGTCCTTAGGCATTAAACAAGGAACACCATCTACTATCTAGAGTGATGAGAACAAAAATGCAGAGAAAATTTTAGTAGACCAAGTAATCAAACAATCAGGCAATAATGCAACATAAAATAATAATTTCAAAAGTGTGATAGCACAAAGTGAGAATTGTGGTAAAAAATGGAGACTATAACTGTTTAGCCACCTAATGCAGTTCAATGCAAAATGCAGATCAGCTTGCTAGATATGGGTTAGCTTAAAAATATGAATGAGAAATATTGATGTTGAATTGCAACGGAAAACAGTTGTTCAATGGGAAATATCAACTTCTCTTTATATTTAGGACTTTGGAGTTGGGAGCCATTTATCTTTTTAACCCTGATGATTAGAGTCTTTTATATACCAGAAAGCTTAAAAGATAAGCCCTTCAACAGTCCCTATATTTTTTTTTACAAAATGTTACAAAATTCTAGTAGTAAGAGCTAGTGCACGGTCTTGGTCGGTCCTTGAGTCAAACTTGTATGCCAATATGGTCAAAGTTATTTCTTACATATTTTGAAGCTCTATTTCTAAGGAAATATAACTGCTTTTTTTTGAACTCCCAGAACTTTAATACTTGAGCACTGCATAGTTCCTGAATTCTCAATTAAAGAAAAAAGGGGGAAAGAGGAAGTAATAGAACTTTGGAATAACAAAGAAAAAGGTCCCTATATATTCCTCCACCCCAAATTGGAAAATTGGACCCCCAAACAATACAAAGTTAGATCTTCCATTCCGTTCCGTGTCCCAATTAAGGCAATGGGACACACCTCCTCATTGTATATGTTGCCATTATGTTTTCATAGCCTCCAGCATTCTGCACTATTCTCCCCCCTAGCTCTCTGATGTATCATGTATGGGCCTTTTGTGTCACATGCCCATGCTGTTATGTGTCACAGTGTGTGTGTGTGTGTAGCAGGTGGCACCAGCACAATGGTGCCTAACAAGAAAAAAGACTAAATAACACATTTTAATGAAAGAAGTGGGATATAGTGAACCCAAGCAACATGGTGACTAACTACTTAGAGAGTTCGATGGAGATGATAAAGCAACAACCGTAGCACCAAAGAGTTGGACTGGAGATGAGAAAGCAACAATGATTTCAACTGGAGATTGTTAATGGAACTACCAGCATTGAAGTATCCACCAAGCAAATCAGTACAGGAACCTCAATACTAGTCTAAGGGAAATAGACTCAACAGCATTACCACAAACACCTTGCGTGCATTGCATGGTTATCATTTTTTTTCCAATCAGTATACGATTATAAGTGTATGAATTTCAGACTCACCGGGTATGACACACCGATTGCATCGCTGATAAGCGTCTGTGTCTCTTTGCAATACCTGATACCAAATTATTCAAGCGAATATCTCAATACATGGCACCAAATTTAAGAAAAAGAAACGAGCAATGATCTTTCATAAAAATGGAAAGCGGAGAAGAGAGAAAGACCTGACAGGTTGCTTGGAAAGGGGGCAGACGAGAAATTCAGAGAAGGCCTTGCTTAGATCGGCGAATTCTCTCATGAGAAATCGCGTACTCTGTATCATCTCTCCCTCGCAGTTCTCCTCTCCACCTCAATCTCTTCCCAAAACTTATTGGGTTTGGTTGAGTTCGAAGTTTGATCCGAGACACTGTTTCGGCTATTTTATTTTTTTTATTCATCATTTGTAAACTTATAATGCACGTTCAGATAATCTATTTTATTTTATGAAAATTCAAAAAAAAAAGAATTATTTACCCTAAATTATTTATCCTATTTTTTAAGTTAAAGTTAAATAGGATATTTAGAAATTATAAGTTATTAATAAATTTCTATATGCTCAATCCTTTTTTTAGGAAAAGATTGGGCCGAGTTGAATTACAATCAATTTAGTAAAACTTAATACTGAATTATGGTAGAAGTTACTGAATTATGTGTACTTTTTTTTATCTTTCTATTTTGTGTTATATTATCGAATAAATTCGATAATGTTTTCATTACGTTCATGTGTTTCCCTTATAAATATAAGGGGAAAGTAATAAAAAATTGTTTCGATGAAACCTTCTACGGATAATTCATCATTGATGTATGACACAAACTCTAAACAACTTTTAGAAATACTTATTTGATTGACTCTGACTCGAATCATCAAAAAATCTAAAATCAGAAAAAAAATAGTTAAAGGAAAAAATGAATCTGTTTTTTTTTTTACTTACATAGAAGTAAATTTTTCATAGAAGTACATTTTTTTTTAACAGCCTTTGAAAAGAATTTTTTTCCTTTTTTTTTTTATGTGTATGTGACATTAATAGTTTTTTTTAGACTTAAAAAAAGTTTGGAGTTTTTTTAAGTTATTAAGTTATTTAATAATAAAAATTTATTAAAACTATATATTATTAAAAAGTTTTTTAATAATATATTTAAAAAAAATTTAATAATAAAATTATAAATAAAACCTTTTTTTATAACAAAACAATTTATTAAAACTTATAACTTATAATAAAAATTTAAAAATTCTGAATAAAGCTTTGTAAGATAATTGATGTAAAAGGAAGGATCCAAGAAAAATTGATTGATATAATTCGATTACTCGACTTATTTCTAAAAAAATTCTCCTAATTAAAGTCCACTCCTTCCCCATACTACAAGGGAAAGTGAAAATGTAAAGACTACCATTAAAGCAGCCCAAGCAAAACTTACTAAATCCATGTAATGTCTCCTATTTCTATGAAGTAATTATTCCATTATTGATCAATAATCATAGTACAATTAATAGTGGAGAGTCAAAATACGATTTTGATTTATAAGGCTATTGATAAACCAATAAAAAAAAGTGCTTTATATTATGTAGAATCCCTAAAGCCTTAAGGACAAATCTTACATACAAACTTTTTTTTATGAAAAAAAGATATCCAAAAGTATTATTGTATTAATAAGATACATAATTATCCATTCTTGTATAGGTTAATAATTTCTTATTTAACCTAAACTTACTGTCTCTCTCTCTTTTTTTCTATGAGATAAAAAGGGGCTGTCAGTAGAATTTTTAAACCTATTCCTTTATTTTTTTTGAATTCCACTGGACAAGTTTTTCTATTTTCTCGAACTAGGGATTAGATAAATTCACACAAAGCAGAAAATAAATTTGAAATTTTTTTCTAAAAATAGTTCTTAACGGAACTTGAACTCCAGACATCTCTCATGAAAGTTTTGTATCTCATCACTACACTAGGTAGGACTTGACGTATTTTGGCTAATTTAACCGTATAGACCCGTACCGCCAATCTATTTTATTTTATTTTTTATTTTAAAGGTTATTGGGTTAAATGAGTTGAAATTTTCATTTAACTTTCTGTAATATTTTTTAGTATTTTACTTCCATATTTAACGAATTAACCAAAAAATAAAGATAAAGATAAAAAAAAGTAAATAACAAGTAACTTAAAATAATTGTGAATAGATAAATGGATGAAAAATAAAGAGTTATTTTACTTATTTGCTAAGGTAGAAGTTCTAATATATGTTTATATTAAAGACTAAATAATGGTAAACACAGGCTTACGGTGCTTACACAAGCACATGCTCTATTGTGTTTGCGGTCGTACATTTTGAATTTGAAAGTACAAACGAACGTCGAAATCGTTGAAAATATTGTTCATATTATAATCTACTTTTGGACCACAATTTTCATTTTTAGAATTTTTTCACTATTTTATCCGATGAGTTAGAATTCATTAAATTTGAAAAGTTTGTTAATCTAACATAAATAGTAAGATAAACTTAATTTCAACTCAAACCTACAATTCGATCCGAACTTAACTGTTTAATTAAAATTCAAACCCGTAAATAACCCGTATACATTTTGTTGAATGGATTGAGTGGGTCATAAATTTTTTGTATAGTTCTGGTAATATATTTACTTAATCATGTGGGATTACATATTTGTTTCACATCATCTTTTGCAATGAAAATGAAGTGAAGTCTTTAATCTTTCTCTAATCAATAAATTGAGAAGGGACAATATTAAACACAATGAGAGAAAAAAGAACGAAGGTGATTAGCCGGGCTCAAAAAGAGGCTAAATTTTACCCTTTTTAATTAGAACCGGATCTGGTGCTACGCGTGACGATATAGCGTAGCATATGGACCATCTGATTTTCACTGACTGCATCAAGATTCGTGTCAAAGTATAAATGTCTTCCTGATTTTCATCGCTAGCGGTCGATCGCGAGCTGGAGGTCGATCCAGACCGTTCATTTGCTATAGTGTGGTACTGCGCTACAGCGAATTCGGATCATTTTTATTTGGGATACCAAAAACAATTTTGTTTGTTCCGTATTGAGGAATGATGATTTCCCTCAACAATCCCACTGCATGTTTCTTCTAGATACCAAAATGCTCTTTGCACTTGTTAATGATTTTCATTGTGATTTCCACTTTGTTTCACATTATTGTCCCAACAAAATCAATTTTTAATATTGGTGATAAAGTTTAATTAATTACAAATTAAGTCACTTTCAAGCCAGCTAGCATCCGAATCGGATCATGATTAGCTTGAGTGGGTTAGAATTTAATTCGTTAACCGTTTTTTATCTTATTAGTAATAGTGTCTGTGCTCAACAACGAAACGAAAGCATATTATATAAGAGTGAACAAAATATTTATATATATGACATTTTTTTAAATGTAGAATAAAAGAATAATGAACAAATAGAGATATCAAATATATCAACTTGGTTTAGCATATAATCAATAGCTTTTCTCATTTCTTCAAGGCCCTCAGTAAGCTTCATTTCATTATTGCCATATATATCATGTGTGCTTAAAATTGTTTAAAGAGGAATAATGATAAAAATATTGAGGACAAAACATAATTTTCTCTATCTAAACCACAAAAATCAAAATTAAAATTTCAAAAATGCTAGAAATTTAGTGAACGCTACTCATGGGATTCACCTTATAGACTATTATTTAAAGAATAAAATTAAGGATCCAAATTAAGTGTGATGAACATGCATACCAGCTCAGCAGCCAAAATGAATCCATCATCTAAATTTCATATTGTTTATGGTTCTTTAAACAAAATTCATATCTCCAGGTCTCAATTTCTAAAAATAAAACATAAGTAATTATATGCAATGATCATTTGGTAAATTGATAGTATGCTAATCAGTTACTTATGTAGATTTACTTTGTTATTTTCATTCACCCATTGAAATATTGAATCGATATAATTGCACATAGGATTATAGGAATGATTATAAAGCAGTACTTCTAAGTTTCAAAATAACAAACTTTATAGTGCTACTTCTACGTGTAGCAAAGGTATCGACAGCTACACATTTAGAAGCTTTCAGTTCATCTAATGGAACAAGCTTAAGTGCCTCACATTTGGAAACGAATTCCTGCATAACCAAACCAGAGAATAATAAGACTTGAAATTTATGTTCCCATAGAATGCATGATTTCTTCTAGTATTTGAGGATAGGTAACTATATATCCCTGTCAGAAAATCTGATAATATATATTGTACTAAATTGCTTTTACTGTCAGGAGAAATAGATTTGTAAATCATCCAGAAAATCATATATTTTGTAGAAGAATTCTCACTATTGCATTTAGTCTAGATATGCGATGGTATTTTCTAACAGCACAACAATGGAGTACATAGGCTAAAACATTTTGGTCTCTTAATTTATCTATTTTTATATTTGAAAGATACTCTTTCAATGCTCATCTGGTGTCAGTCTTTTGCAATATATATATTTCTTGTTCTTGTACATGCAGCAAGTGAGAGTTGCACACATGATAACAATTAATTATGAGAATTCCATTGTTTGATAAATGCTCCTTAATGTTGTTGCCTTCATCGCTTCCTCTTTCAACTGGATCAGAATTAGAAAGTACTATTTACAAACCATTAATTGTGAATTAGAAAGAGCAACACCTATGCCTAAAAAGTTGTATCCATGCATGCATCGATATGATCATATGAGATTATGAGGCATATGACTAAACCCAACATAATATAATATTGTTACTCTGTGTTAGCAAGTTGATCGGTCTGACATGGGTATGTTGATTACACAAGTTTCAAAATTTATAATATCAAATTTTAGAGTTGCAAATATACAACATGTCTGTTGTGGTACTTAAGATTTCAAATTTCACAGGAACAAGTCGACCTTCTAAACTGATTCCTAGTTGTTTAAATATGAGCGACTAAAAAGTTGTTGTTTGATTTTTTTTTTTAATGATTGATTGATTCAAATAAGTAACAAAGCAAATAAATTAAGTTTGAGTAAAAAAAAAGTAGGCCTAAGGTTGATGGGATTACAATCCACTTGCTTAAGACTAATTCGGTTAATTAAGGCGAATCTTGGTCAACTATGGTACCTAAAATCAAATATTGGTATAAAAGTTTATCTCTCAATTTATTACCATACTCGGGATAATTCGAGGTATTGATCTCAAATCCTATATTACACCTAAGTTGTGAAATCGTGCCTAATTAGGTCTTCAGAATTCAAATCACTTGGTAATTACGCATTCGCAATTTTACTAAACAATATCTAAACCCTTAGTCAACTAATTTTTTCTCTTGGGTTTGATTAGTGCCCAAGTGCTTCTACTCGGATCGAGGTTTCAAGTTGTACTTTCTCAAATTCAAAATAAAATTCTAACATTGAATTAAGTAAGAAAGAAACAATAATTAACATAAAATCATCCTTAATTAAACCATGAAATAGTAAGCAAGTTTTGTGTATGCCTAACCCTAGAGAGATAATTAGCCTCTTATGATGGGAGGAAATGCAAGAGAAAATAAAAAGTACAAAAGAGAACAAGAGATTAGAGAAAGTAAATCGAAAAAATCTCGCTTGACTTTAGTCTTGCGCATTAAGTCCCAACCTTAGTTCTATCACTCCTTAGTATCTACCTAGGGTTAGAGTTTTAGAGGATGTATGAAAAAAAGAGAGAGATCGGAGAGAGAAAGAGAGATGTTCGATCACATTGGAAGAGGGAGGGTGAGAGTGAGAAGGATGGCTTGGCTTCGGCGATCTCGCCATGAAGAAGGAGAGGGAGAGGAAGAAAGATGAGTGTTGGAATTGAGATGTCAAATTCAATAAATAAAATTTGGACTACGTGTTATATAATTAATATATCAAATATTATCACTAATATTACATGGAGTAATATAAAAAATGTCATAAATGTGATTATTTAAGAAATGACATAATACATATTTTTCTAAGTTTTGAACATGAATACATATAGAATTAAAGTGAATTAATTATAATTGTTGATGGACCAATTATGATTCATTTAAATAATGCTAGTGCTAAGGTAAACAGGCCAATCAGCATACCTCTTGCGGCTACAATGAGTCCTTTTGCGGCCGCAAAGAGACTCAGACAATTTTGGTAGATTTTCTGTCAACTTTTAGCCCTACTCTTTTGCAGCCGCAATGAGCCATTTTGCGGTCGCAAAGACCGGGACATATTTGGCAGACTCTTGTAGCCCAATTCTCTTGTGACCACAAAGAGCCCTTTTGCGGCGGCAAAGACTGAGTCCGAAAGGCAGAATTTTCTGCTTGTTTTGCTGATTTCTTTCTGACTTGTTGTGCAAACAATACCAAATTTTGTGTGCGTATTTAGAGCAGCAATACACATATTTTGGAAAGGTTTTGAAGAGGATATTGGCATAAAATATTTTCTAGAATACTCGATATTAATTACAGGATCTCTCCAAGATATTATTACACTAGTATTCAAACGTTGGGTCTCCATGCAATACCAATGTATTAAGGCACATGTGTTGTGCTTAGGCTCTACTTTGTTCTCTCCACTAAAGACAAATACCTCTTGATTGGTTCGTGACTTTAGAGGAAAAGAATATGGCACCAATATTTGCTTGGAAGGATCCGCTAGCGAAGTTTCCGAGGTGTCGCTCGACCATCTTCACCGCTTTCTTGATTTGCTTGAGTGGCAAAAGACGGGAGAACTTAAGAGATGGATAGTAAGTTATCGCTTCCGCTATTTATTTAATATCTTAAATCTTGCACAAAGTATTTCTTGCAATTATTTAATTAGGTTTTCGTTTCTTGGCTCAACCTAATTTGAAGTTGCACCCCAACAAATGGTAACATAGCCACCTCCGTGTGAGATTTAGGGTATATGGTTATTTTCTGAAATTTGTATCTAATTTTCATTATTGCAAAAGGATTTTTTACAATTTTGTATTTGCTTTTAATTATTTTAAAATATTCTTGAATTTTATTCAATTCCTCGCATTTTATGCAATTTTGAATGAATGTTATTTCAAGATTTTGATTTACTAATGTTTTAAATAATTAATCATGAAAATAAAGTCCAATTTGTGAAAATATGAAACAATTCCATACTCAAAATTTGAAAAAGAGTAATTTCTGAACTGTTTGTGGTCGCAAAATAAGGTCCTGTGGTCAATTGACAGGTTCTTCTGAAAATTGAATTGACCGGTACTTTGCGACCGCAAGGCTTTAACACTGTTTTGCGGGTTGCAAACAACAAATTGAACTGACAGGAATGTTTGCAGCCACAAAATTCTTTCTTGCGCCTGCAAGATTAGTGCAAAATTGCACACATTATTCTGAACTGACAAGGAACTCTTTGTGATCGCAAAGAAATATGTTGCGGTCGCAATATATGATAATTGTTCTAATTTTTCAGAATGTTTGTGATGTTTTAGGAGTAGCTATAATTAATTATAATTTAGGTAATATATACTATAATTAATATAGAAACCAAAGTAATATTATAGTTGTCTTAATTGATTATGAAATTTAGCTATTATCTATAATTAGTATTTAAAACTAATAAAGGAAAGATAAATGTGCTAAATTTTAAAAAGACTTCAATTAAGTATAAACTTGATTTAAAGATATTTAGTAATTTTCTAAAAGACTTTTTGTAAATACTAGACAAAGGTCATACAAAAAAAATTACAAAAAGATTTAAAATATATAGTTAACTATTGAAAATTGGTTTATTAAAATTGCAAATCAGTTAATATATATGAATATATAGAACAAGTAGATTCTTTTAAGATACGTTCTATTATAGACTTCAGACATAATTTTCAAATCGATTCAAAAGTAATTAGGATTACATGTCTCATTTTGCTAACGATTAATGTTCTCAAATGAACATTATTGATAAAGTACATGCGAAATGATTCATGAAAGGTTTACAATTGACGTACCAACAACTAAACTTGTTGACTTCTCCCAAAGGAGGGTCAATATTTACGAAAATTGTTGTGTACGTAAAAAAGGTGTATAAAGAAAAATAATGACATACTATGTACTAATGATATCTAAAAAAAAAGCATTTGAGCTTGTTGCAATTGGTTCGTCTGCGACCCACCTCCCCCACTTGACTAGCATAATCATTAATACGTCATGCTAGATAGTATTTTGAATAGTATTTTGATTAGAAAGTACTTTGTACATAACATCAAAATACATAAAAAAATATTTTGATTGCATTCAAAAGTGCGTCATGCTAGATAGTATTTTGATTTAATTATGAAATTAATGAAAAAATTAGAGCCCTTATTGGTACAACTGATGTACCAAATTGTTTAAAGAAGTATGAAAAGAAAGACAAAAAATTTATGCATGCAGATAAAATTATATATAACCAATAAGACCAAACTTGTTAATATAAATGGCCTATTGATAATATATACCATTGATCTCTCATTACTAGCTTGAAAACTCCGCTAGTATTATAATTGACAAATAAAGAAATATTTGTATTCCTAAGTTCTTATGTTTCTTATGCAAAATAACTACATCTCATTTAATTAAAACAGTTTTTCAAACAGAAGAACTATCTACCCAATTCATAAAAATTTCTTTCCAAATTTTACCATTTTTACTACCAGAAAAGTAGGGAATGGGATCTAGTGCTGCGCGGGACGGTGTAGCGCAGCACCAGAATCGTCCGATTTTCACTGATTTGCATCAATATTTGTGCCAAAGTATAAAGGCCCCACTGATTTTCATCTGTGGCGGTCGATCGCGAAATTGACGGTCAATCCGGACCATCCATCTGTTGTAGCGTAGTACCACGCTACAACAGATCCGGATCCGAAAAGTAGGGAGTAATAGTTTTGTATTCTATTGACAAAGAGGCTTAAATGGACTGTGCATATATAATGGGCTGTTAATTATTGTCACAGCTGATCATAAAGCAAACCACTATTAGAACTTCTCAAAAGGAAAAACATAACTGTGGTCCATTACAAAAATATGACATCATAAAATATAAAAGAACCACTATTAGAACTTTTCAAAAGGAAAACATAACTGTGTTCCATTACAAAAATATGACATCATAAAATATAAAAGGTTCGCCAAGCTCTTCAAAGGAACAAAACCAGATATACAAATACAAGACATTATCATTGCACACTAATTCTACACTTTCCTATGATAAAAACTTCTCTTCTAGTGCTATACGATGATAAACACTAAACACACCAAAAATTTGACAAACAACACGATGACACACAGAAGCATATATACATCTTCAACCAACCTACCAAGAAAGAAGTGAAACAGCTGGTTCGGGTTTCTCATTGAACCAATTCACATCATGGCACAAGAATTTGGATTCTCATCACTGAAAGCAGTGGAATACTTCTCCTCGAGAGAGTTCGCACGTACAAGCGGTGCGGCATCAGGATCGTCAAGCACATTTTTTACGTATCCCGGTGGGGCCTTCTTGTCATAGGCAGGTGGAGCATACGGGTGCGGTACCACTTCATACGGCAAATAAGGCCACAGCTCGATTTTCTTCCCAGTTTTGTGTTGTAGCCGCTTTATCAGCTTATCATGTTCGACGTAACCGGTTACCGTCACCTTCTTTTGTTTCGGCTCGAGCTTGAATTCAGTCACATCTGATTTGTTGTTGTATTTTCAGTTAAATTCAAGTAACAAAATGTACAAAAATGACAAGTTCTGAAATTTCTACTGAGAGCAAATGGAGGTTATTTAGTTATTTTATTAATGAGAAGGGAGATTATTTAATATTAATTACATACCATCAATGCCTTCTAGTGCTTTTCTGACTTTTCTTTCACACCCTTTGCAATCCATAGTAACTTTTAGCTCTATCGTCTAAAATGATCAAACAAAATATTACGGATATTTTATATTAGCAAAAAATCAAAATTGGCAATAAGTTTGAAGACATGTTATAGCTTGGTAAAGAGTTTTTCTGATAAAAAGATGAGCTCATGCCCTCAAATTTTATAAATCACAAAAAATGATTAGATTAGTTATGAGCCAAGAACATGGTTGGTAAAGAGTTAAATAGCATGCATCGAGGTTATGAGCAATGTATGTATACGTACAGTGGCGGATTCAGGATTTTCGTCAGGGGAGGGCAAGATTCATAATTTTTTTCCAGGGGAGGACAAAATAACACAAATTTTCAAATATACATGGTTATTTCGCAAAAAAATTCGACAAATCGCACAAATACACTAAATAATTTTGTGAAATTTTTTTCAGGGGGGGCAAACATGGGTCCGCCCCTGTATACGTACGTACGTATGTACGTGTATATTGAGGAGGGTTCAAATGCCTCTAATTTTTTGTACTTTCATCATGCCTTCAAAATATTAACCACTCATCACTTTCAATTTATATATTGTCAACTCCACTTTTGTTTCTTGATATTGAATAATCAAAATTTAAAAGCATAATAGAAACACAAAACATTAGAGGTATTTGAGTCAACTCATATATATTGAGCATGGCTAAAATAATATGCATAGTACATCCCATTTTGTACTATGCATATAGATATAGGTCATTAAATTGAGATTTAAGTTGCTCAATAAATTCTTCATATGAAAATATTATAGGAAATCAAATTTCGTGATTTTTAGAGCTTTCTAGCTATTTTTTAAATATTTTTTAAAAACAGTCCAG